>JANHGB010048145.1:28381-51574 GCA_026283785.1 Coracopsis vasa
TCGCCATTTATCCCTATCTAGCTTTAGATCAGGATGGCCGTATTCAGAGCAGTACTCATCAAAAGTAGACTGGCCAGACCATGGTGTGTACAGGTTCAGATAGGCACATGACCTACTTAGTGCTCAGAAGAAAAAAAAAGGGAAGAAAAAAAGGTCCAGCCAAAGTCCAAAGATCCAAAATAATGAGTTATAATGGCTGAGCCCTTCCTGGGAGGACAGTAGGAAGGAGAAATAACAGGAAGTGCACCTTGTAATGTTCCATTCCTGTCCTGGACTTTGGAAACTCAGGAATATCTGGAGTTTTTTCTGTTACTATTTGCTGTCTCCACATTACCGTAGCGAACAGATCAAGTCACTGAGATTAGTATTTAAGCACTGACACTGGCAGCGCATATACGTAATTATTTAATTTGGTCTGCACTGATGCAAATCCCTCACATAGCAGCACTTGTGAGTAACAATTTCTGTTGCTCCCTCTGCTGAAGTTCCACCTGAGGCTGGGGCATCTCTGCTAGACACATTACACTTGTGCTTCAAATCTTTGCTTCCTAAGAAACTCTGACTAGTGCCACTTCTCTCCCCCGCACTGTAAGACACTGAAAACATACAAATGGTGAGGAGAAGGAGAAGATGATGAAATTAACAGGTGTAAAGCATGTACATTGCTTACTGTACTGATAGAAGTCCTTCAGATGATACAACTCTGCTGGGCAGTAACTACAGGTTTGAGCCTTGGCTTGCCTTACCCAAAAAGATGCCCCTGTAAAACTATTACCTACTATGTGGAGTGGGTTTCTTTAATTCCTTTCTCTTGGTATTGACCATGTATCAATATATTTGTAGGGGAAGGTATAATGGGAGGAAGGAGATTAGCTCCTACAGCCTTAAGGTTAGTAAGGTTGCATGGGATAGGGTAGTAGGCTGAAGTTCAGGCACATAGTGCAAATGAAGCAAAAGAGGAACTTGGACCAGGTTTGCAAGGTAGCAGCTATTCTGACTGTTGGCTCTGCTGAAGTAGATAAGTGAACGTCTGTACCTCTCCTTCCTGCCTTCCCTACCCCCTGTTCTCATGACAGTCTTCTCTGTAACTTGGCTTCAGTAAGAAATATAATAAACTGGAAAATTACTTGCAGGTCAATTATTTTCCTTTTCCTTTTCCTTTTTCATCTGGGTGTATCTGCTTTTGTTTAAAATTACTTATTTTCTTTTTCAGGTGATAGCTTGAGAATCATCCCACCTGATGCCTACTTGAACAAAGAACAAGATCCTGCACTAGGACTGTGCTGATACTAGTTGGCTGCAGACCTGCTGGGATCCTAGTATTAAAGGAGACCTAACAGGTATGTAAAAATCAGAGTTTATTCGATGGGCTGAGGCCCTTAGAAGAGTACTCTTGCTATCTGCCCCCCTCTGAAAAAGTGTCAGGAAAAGGGTGTGCACATGCAGATATTTGCAAGAATTTTTATCTTGAAACTAATATTCTTCCACTAAGAATCTGTGCCTGTAAATTGTTTTCTTCTCAGTTTATACAACCTCCAGCTCCTGATTTTTACCCTTTCAGGTAAGGCTATCAGAAAAGCCCTCCTTCTATCTAGCTTTCCTCTTCTCATTCAAATTCAGATGTCATAAGAAAGTATAGAGGAACTTCCTTTGGCAAGAACACTGGAAGAAAAAAGCAAGAATAGTCTGAAATAGGATTGCCCCAGCTGTCCTTGGGCTGGGTTTTTATTTGTTTCTGATTTGTTTGTTTGTTTTGCTCTCCACTTCAGATTTTATTTTTTCCTGCATGTCTTTTGCATTCAGCCTTGTTCACACTGGAGAAGTAGAGTAAGAGGGCTTGTCTGCAGCTAAAGTTTCACAGATTTATTCTCCTAGCAAACTCTCCACCACTCCTTCCTTCTTCCTAATGCATACTGGGTTATATCAGCAAGATGCACAGATACTTAAAATGCTCTGTAAAACAAGTTGACATCTATTATTTTGTGTCATATTTAGTAGACCTGTTAGTAGAACTGTTTGTGCACTAAGACTTTTAATTGCATGATTTAATTTTAAAAATCATATTTCAAATAAAACAAAATTGTATACAAGGTAAATATTAAAAGCAGAAGAGATATCTGAATACCTCATTACTTTATACGTTGGCAATACTGAAACTAGCTCATCTGCGAGTAGTGGCACATGTCACAAAATTAGAAGGAAAGGGCAAATTAAAATGAAGTTATTTTTATACGTATACGTACATTTGCTATGTGAGGCCTTTGACAAACTTCTTCAGAAGAGTTGGTCAAGCAGTAATGTTTTTTCCTTTCCATCCATCCAGGTTAAATCTTTCACTGGCAAGAACCTCAGGTTTTTGCACTTCAGTCCTATAGCATGCCCTACCTTATCTGAAATGATTGAAAGTCTGCTTTTCCAAGAAAAAACTCAGTAAAATCATCAAATTTGTTGACAATCTATTAATTATGGCATAATATTGGTGAAAGGTTTAAGTCTGTATTATGAAAGCACCTTGTTCGTTTGGTCATTCTGTCTGACACAAGATTTCATATGAAAACACAGATTTGTATTGCTTCTGTTTTAAGTGGAAGGTTCTGCATGATTTCGTCTGTTATCTGCATCTGCACTCTGGTTTGCCAGAAATAAGGAGGGAGCTCTGTGGTTTATTATGGATATACTGGTTTCAAATTCAGAGTTCGGACTGTGGTAGAAGCTTTTGGGATGTCAGTTCTCAAAAACATCTCAATATACTGTCACCTAAAGTGGGAGTAATTAAAATATTGAATGATACCTTGACTGGAAAATGAATGGACATAGAAAGATCTTCAAGAGTTAACACAGAATTTGTTTCTTGACAGTGTATTTTTTAGCTTATTCTTCTTTTCTGTACATCACACTCACACTCTGGGATTGAGCCTCTGCTCCTGCTCTTGCTCCCCAAAGTGCTCCCTGCTTGACTAACAGTATGGACATGTGGTTTTCATCTGTGGAGAATTTTCCAATTTTTTAGTCATAACTGAAAATTTATGTGCTAAGTTCAACTCAATGAATTACATGACAAGTCTGCAGCAGTGCAGACGCCATCAGGGAGACGGGGAGACTGGCCATCTGTCTTGCCAAGTATCTCAGCAATCCTAAGACAGAGTAAGCTTTCTAATGTGTGGCGTATGTGACAATGAGATGTGCTGACTTTTTGATATATATGTGTACAAAGTTCCTACTAAAGATTTTGTTTCCAAATGAGAGTTAGAAGCAGCTGAGTATATACTCTGCTTTCCTATCTGTTGGAGAGGAAGAGGGAAGGAAAAACATCAGGGCATTTCAGTACATTATCAGCCGTGCTGGTGGGTGGTGTGAAGATCAAACGGAGCAAGTATACTTCCCACAGCTTTTAAGGTGTGTGCCTGCATGTGTAGGGCATGTTCCATTAATGCAACTTAAACGATCACCAGTTAGCTTTTGCTTATTTACATAAATTGAACTTGGACCTATATACTATTTTGATATATTATTCATATTTTAAAATTTTGTGCTATATTTCATGCTGAATATATAACATCAGCATGCTTTTATTTCCTGTGTTAATAAGCAAACTTGCCTCCTTGTAAGCAGATGAATTGTTTACTTTACAGACATAAAAGAACATACTCTTTGGAAATACATACAGCATGATCTGGTCTGGCTGAGAGACTGGTAAGTGCACATTAAACAGGTGTTCAAATTATTGCTACAATTAAAATAGCCTTTGCTGAAACATGTATATAAAAATCTCTGAGAATCATGCATGAAAGATTTAAAAATTGACTGATTTTTTTTATTCCTCTCCCATTTAGATAGCTCATTTTTAAGTAACAGTGAAATCGTTTTGGCTTATGTGGTTTCAATTATTATTGGCTGAAGAAGTAGAAACAAGATAAAATAATTGGTTATCTTCAGTTACATGTTAAGCTGTATTTGTTAATTTTACCAGATAAAGATCCTTGAATTGAATATAAGCCAAAAGATTTTTTATGGTTTTCTTCTGAGCCACAAGGTTTAGGTCAATGAAACCTTGCTTTCTTTTTCAAAATACCAAATCAATTTATGTGAATGATAAAGTGTAAGTTTTCACTGTAGTCTCAGTTTTCTGAATAGACTCCAGTACTCTGCAGTATTAGTGATGCAGGGCTTGCTTACTTTGACTGGTACCAGTAGCCAGTCACTGGTTGTGCATGGTTGCCCTAGGGAAAGTGAGAGAGAGAAAAAAACCTGGAACAGCACCTTACAAAATAAGCCAGTATCTTCCTTGTAATAAAGCAATGTGGCAAAAGGACTTTAATTCCTACGTTTCTTCATGTCTCTGTCTTCTGTGGAATTCAGCAAGTGCCTCTGGGTACAGTCAAAGGGTCCGACTTCTATAATGCAGTGTTCATGTTTTCGCAAAATTAAGCAGATATCAACCCCTGAAACACTACCTAAATGGAAAAGAGATGCACGTATTTAGTTCCATTCCTTCCCTTTGCATGTAATAAAGGTAGCTTTCACATAAGGAAGATAAAAACAATATTGCAGTTTAAGCATCTTGCCTCTAATTGTCATTAGTTTTTACTTTTCTGTATTTATATAGCCCTTTTTTTCCCTACTTTGCCATTGACTTTAATGGCTAAGAGCTAATGCGAAGAAGATGGTTCTAAAAAAAACCCCATCCTGTATTTCCTGAGGATCAGCTTAGTGAATCTGCCTTTGAGCTGCAAAGCCATTCCAATATTCAGGATTTTAGCCAAGGCAATAGAGCAAAACTCTTCTGTTGTGCAAAAAAATTAAAGAAGCAAAAAACCCAAGGGTCTTTTAATGATCAGGCAGAGATGATAGGACCTTGGCATATGAAAACCCCTGATGCAGTAAATCAAAGCAGGCTGTCTTGAGTGTAGTAATATTTTTATGCTAATAAATTAGTGTCATAAGTGATTTGTCAATAAGATGTAGAATACGCTATGAAGGAAGTCAGACAATATTTTTCTTTCATGTAGAAAACTAGGGTGAGGTCATAGCAAAATCTTCAACATGATTTTTTTCTAAGAAAGATGCTGGTGGTCTGACCCACTGCACAATATTTGCATATTTAAATTCTTATATGTCTAGGATATCTTACATACCTAAGCTAGATTTAGCCATTCGGAAAAGTTTAATGAGAACTGCTATGATAAGGAGCTGCGCTGCTGTAGTAGCGGAGAACAGTCCAGTCAAGGGATGTGCAGCACTTCCAAAGCAGTGGCTCCAAAACTTGCTTGAGCAGATATATGTGTGAACAGAGAAAAGTTCATGGCCCATTCTACCCTTCTTCTCATAGTGATGTTTTAATTCATTCCTGCTTTTAGCAGATTTGGAAGTTCCATGCTAGTACTGAATTTAAAAGTGGCATATGGATTTAATGTATCTGGAGCTGGCAGTGTCAGCAGCAGAAATGGTAGCCTTCTATTAATCTGCCTAACAGGTATGATACTGAGAAGCATTTCGATCTCTCTCAACATCCAGACAATTTGGAAAGGTAGAAGTCTGGCTTACTTGCCATACTTTTAATGGAAATCTTTTTCTGCATCTGCAATTATCTTGATGCAACAAGATAGTTTTCTACTGGCACTTGTTTTACTACTCACTTGGATATTCTTGTAGGTATGTGTAACGTATGTGAATATTAATCTTTCTTATGCCAAGATGTTTTTAAGTTTTCACCCTCACTCCCAGGTCAATATGTCTTTTCAAAATCACAAGCATAAAGAACGTTTAACGCAGAATCTATTGTAAGACTAATTGCAGTTGTGGTGTAGAAATGGAGAATTTTGTATGCAGTCACCCTCTGCAAAAATATGTCTACTATAGCTGGCTGTTGGGTTTGTGAGAAATGAGGGGAATTCTACCTGCTAGTAACCATGCCTGTTAGCCAATGCAGATCAGCACTGGGCTGGCAGACGGCTGTCCCATTTGCAGCATGATGAAAGCAAATACATACTGCATGTACTGTTCACACAGATAAACCAACTGCCTTATCTTCAAATTATCCTCTGCATTGCTAATTCAGGATAAGACCTTCTTCTGTAGTAATAAATCAGGTTCTCTGCAGTTTGGACCTGATTTTAAGGGGTAGCCAGAGCATGTCAGGCAGTGACTTAGAAGCAGATCTCTGAGGTGGAACCCCAGCTCAACCTTTTGCACGTCATACTGTACATTCTCGGATCCACCTCTGCATTGTGCCTTGCAATTGTAATTTCTTCTTGTGGGTTTCTGATTTCAGCTTGTGATTCCTGGGCTGATACTTATTCCTGTCTCTGGCTGCTGACCCTTAGTTTGACTTTCTGGTTCCTGATTTTGGCCATGAACATTCGGCTCCTTTCCGAGTTCTGGACATGGGCCCTAACCTTTGGGCTGAATAGCCCATGCTCTAGTCTGTAATCTTAGAAGGTCACCAGGTCATCTATAGTAGACTGTACTCTATTTATTCATTATGACTGTACTCATTTATTCAATAACAAATGAAATCTAGCAGATTATTGGGGTTTTTTTTTGTGTTTTGGGGTTTTTGGTTTGGTTTGGTTTGATTTGTTGTTTGGTTTTGGGTTTTTTTTTATTCTATTACAACTGCAGCTATTTATTTGTAGCATGGTCTTCTATTAGCATTTTGCTAGACTGCTAAATATGAACTTCTCTTTTCTGTTAGTTATCTTATAGTGCTTAATTGTCATTCTTTCTTTGGGGAGAATATAATCATACCTTAGTATGTGGAACACATGAACAGAACTGTTAGCATATACAGAAATTTCCAATTAGTGGACGCAAGTCTGAAAAATTGCACCAGAAAAAAACAATAGTGTCAGATTATTATGAACTTCCATTTAATTTTTATATGAAATATTATAAAAATCACTGATATACTGTACACATGGTCTGCTTTTGTCTGGGAGTTCAAAATGTCATTCTGTTGTACATGACATAAGAGTGTAAACACACACTCAAATGTAGTCACTCAGACCTGTTGCAGTCTCATGACTGAAATGCAATGAAAATATGAGATATAAAGTTGACAAAGTATGAAGAAAAATTTCCAGATGAAAAAGGAAGAATTGAAGTTTATAATGTGTGTTAATATTCAGGTGGAAGAAGGGTCAGGTTGTTTTGACAGGAGAATATATGGAGAACGAATACAAAGCTGAGTTGTAGAAATAAGTTAATTCAGCTGATCCGTATAGCTTCATAGACAGTTATGTGGATCTGAGTGAAAATAAAACTGCTTTTGTATAAACTACATATGCTATATTGTTTATACACAAAGATTGTGTAACATAGACATTTATATACATGTGCTCAACAGAAAATAAGAATCACAAGATCTGGGTGAATTTGTTTTGGGGCATCAGCTATTCATGTATTAAAAACTCCATGTTGATGCAATGTTTTTGCTCTGCAATGTTTTGATGGAATTACTTATCTAAAATCAAAGTAATATATGATCCATCTATCCTCCTTCTATGTCAGAATAAATGACAGTTGACAATCTAGGAAAAGTGTACTTGTTATTTTGCTTTAGCCTAAAAGCAAATTACATTAAAGTCCACCATTCATTGCTGTTTCATAGAAATGTGAAGCTTCCTTAATTTTAGAGCTTAATTCAAGACCTATCAATATGGAGACACTTAGATTAACTTTCTAATTAAATTATACAAACATGCTTGTTAAACCCATCTCCTTCTGCCCTTTGACAAGATGAATTGTCCTTTACTAGAGTAATTTTCACAGAAATATTTTTAGGGCTTTTTTTTCTCCTGAAGCAGGCTAGTTAAAAAAAGGGATAGCAGGATGCTTGTGGAATTCAGCTAATGGTGAATTTAGACTCTGCTTTGCTTACTGCAAGTTCAGAGGATGGTGGAAGAAGCAAGTTTAGTGTATTGCTTTGGTTTGTTTCTTCCAAATAGGCCATGTACATTAACATGATTCTATATACTTTTGTTAAACTACCGGTTCATAGAAAAAAATCCAGTGAAATAAACCAAATGACTTCTTCAATTTGTTGTTCAGGTAATATTTGTTAGTAAAAAAAGGTAGAGCAAAACTGTAGGGCACGGACATTATGTAAACTGAGAACTACTTGGTGTAGATCTCTTTAATGGAACTGACCATGAACTTGTGTGACATTCACCAAGTGTAATGACATCGTGGTTTTTTTTTTTGTCTTCCTCAAATGAATTAAAAATGGAAAGTACTTCCAGTGATTCTTGGTAAGTACCAAGAAGTCAGCTCCCTTGGTACCACAGAAGTCCTTTCTTCATTAGAGGCAGATAGTTCCCATTACTCATATTGGGTAGCATTTCATTTAAAATCCCGCCATTACTTAAAAAGCAAGATATTAATGACAGATGTTACCAAAGTGCTGTCTTTTAATTTGATAGTTTGATCCAGCTGTTTTAAAATTTCAAAGAATAGAGCTTCCATTACCTTTACATCAGAGAAGACTTTTAAAGGCAAGAACATCTAATTCTTGCCTATTTTCCCTTCGTAGCCAATTGCCTTTCTTAAATCTTCACCATTTACTTCTCGGTTAATCCTCCTGCTTCACTTTAAATAATTTCTCTGATTCCTTGATATCCACACATTGCAGTTAGTTATATATAGATATTTTTCACACTACCCCCATCCACTTAGCTGGTGAGTAGCCAACTAATACATACTTGGCACGTTTAATTTTACCTCATAAATCAATCATTGTAGCTCCAAAATCAGTTACTTTTTGGTTTTTTTCTTAAACCATCATTCAATACAAAGAGTCCACTATGCATGTCTGTGAATAATATATTGTGTGGTTTAAATTCATAAACAATGTTGCACAATTAACTTCCTAAAATTGCTCACTTTGAAAATTGTACAACTACAATTTCTATAATATTATCTACAAGATTACAGGATTAAGCCAGGCACTGTCGCTCTGAATTGTCACTGATAAAGTAGATGCCTTAAATGTGCAATTATTATAGAAAGAAAGTATGTTCTTTGTTACAGATTTATTCCTCTAAGTACTTTTTCAAAGGTTTTCACCTTGTTTTGCATCGCACTAATGGTGTAAGTCAAGATTATTTCAGTGAATGGCTTTATTAATATAAAGAAGTACTATGACGGATTTTTTTAGAACTAGATAAGTGCAGAGCGACAAAGCAATTTGTCCAGTATTACAGAAGTCAGTAGGAGAATCATGAGTGTAAGTTCCTACCTCCCAGCTGAACTGATCTACAAGGCCATATTTATTCTGTAATCTGTTTTTATGCTCTTAATCTATTTAATCTTCCCCTCATAGCAATTTTTAGAAGTGTGTCTCCACAGAGAACTCCAGCATGAGAAATGTTTCTGCAGATGAACCACGAGATTTTATAGTAACACTATATAATCATTACATGGGAGATACTCGGTGTTAAAATGGTGCAAATTGCCATTAGATGTGAATCAAGGGAAGTAAGGTTAGCTATCTGCTCACTGCTGCCTGTCCATCGTTCACTGCCAACAGCAGCCACTCCTACGGCATTACATAATGCTACATATGTTTAGCCAGATTGCCCGCTTCTGCTGGGGGGGGGGACGGGACAGGGGGACACCCAACAAATGCACACTCCTCATCCCCTTTCTGCTGTGATGGGGAGGGAAATCCCAAGGAGACTCGGAGTAAGGCAGTGCCAGGGAACTGCTGGCTGTGCTCTCCTTCTTATTGATGCTGCTAATGAAAGGCTGTACACCATGTCCTTCCTTAGTTTGCCTCATGCCTGTTATTCATAGAATCACAGACTGGTTTGAGTTGGAAAGGAGCTGAAGATCATCCAGTTCCAACCCCCCCCGCCATGGGCAGGGACGCCTTCCACTAGACTAGGTTGCTCCAAGCTCCATCTAACCTGGCCTTGAACACTGCCAGGGATGGGGTATTCGCTACTTCTTTGGGCAACCTGTGCCAGCGCCTCACCACCCTCATAATAAAGAATTTCTTCATTATAGCTGACCTGAATCTCTCCTCTTTAAGTCTGAACCCATTTCCCCTTATCCTACTGCTACAGTCCCTGATGAAGAGTCCTTCTCCGCCATCCTTGTAGGCCCCCTTCAGATACTGGAAGGCTGCTATGAGATCTCCAAGCTTGAGTCTCAGCTTGACTTTGTATGGGAGGTTCTCCAGCCCCCTTATCATCCTTGTGGTCCTACTTTATTCCCCTACGAACAATAGGGATGGGTTAGCAGGCCCTCTTGTCATCTTGATATTCGCACATGAGGGCTGGGTGGTCAAAACCAGTGTTTTACAGCCTTTCTTAATCTTTGCTGCACAAAATAAAATGAGGGGTGAGGAGGGTGGGATGGGGCGGAAATTATCCTGTGGCTTAAAGCTGCAGTGTAGAAATACATTGAAAAGAAAGCCCAGGTGTGGAATTAATGGATTTGGTACCCTACAACTCAAAGTAAACCACAGCCACTAACCATTGAGCATGATGTACCAGTTATTTCACAGGTTATTTGTTTAAACTGAAGATTCCACCACTGCTAAATTATACTGTACGTGAAACTCTGAATCTGCTAGTTCCACATTTATAAGAGAGCATTATATAGAATATAGGCCTATTAATTTTACAGTCTAATTTCTGATTAGATTTTATAGCACCTCTGATGAACTGCATGGATTTTACCCATTAAAAACGATGACAATTCAGTTCTGTCATTTTAAGTGGAATTAAAGCCAGTATTGCCAAGTATGATAATATCCTATGAAAAAAATGAACCAACACTTTTATATATATATATATATATATATATATATTAAAAAAAATAACATCCCAGCACCATGTTATTTCTGTGTAGGAAAAATTCACTTGCCAAGAAAGTGGCACTAACTGTTACCTGTTAGTGCAGTCAGGAGCCTGTGGTTCTGACAGCTGAAATCAACAGAAATTCTCCAGGAGAGCAGACTAAGTAATGTTTTGTAGCACAGCTGTATAATGTGTCTGTTGGTTATTAAAACAGCCTGCTACAGCGGGTTAAGGAAAAGCTTCAAGTAAACTGTTTTCTATCAAAAAATAGTTTTGATAAAAATCAAAATCTCTACAATGTCTACACCTTGTTTTAGAGGAAACTAAAGTGGAATTTTTTGAGAGGAAAAAAACCAACATTGAAACAGTCTGTTCTTGACCTTTTTTTAGATGCAAACTTAATACACGCCCCAGAACAAAACATGGAAATGTTGTAATATGAAATTAAAATCTCCATTATTTTTTTAGTGACAATTTTAAATGTGGGGAAGGGGCTTTTTCTGTTTTTAAATGAAGCCAGATTCTGAAAACAGACATAAAATGTCATTCCCACTTGTACCATGACTTTCCATTTGCATTTGCAGATGCAAGGTATATATTTTAGCTCTTTTGCTACACTAATCCTGTTGACTCTGCTTGAAAAGAATGGCACATTTCCCACTAACTTTATTAGTGACAGGATTGGGCCTAGATGCAATACCTCATGTCACAGCAGCAAAACTTGTTGCCAATAGACTGTCTCAAGGGAGGAGATTTCCAGTAACTGCTCCCTGAGAACTATGCTAAAAATGCAGCTTTTTTTTACGTCCAGCCATCGGGATAATGATACACTCCATCCCTAAAGAGAGGGGCACTGACTGAGCTGCATTGATGGCACCAGAGGTCCCTGCTGGCTTGTTCACTAAACAGAACTGGCAACTGACTCTGAAGATAAAAGTTCTTGACGTTTTTCCAAGCTGGTGGAATGGAGCTGAGTGACACTTAGAAATAAACAGAGGAGGGAATAGTATGATCATGAACGACAGAGGAGCTTTCATGAAAGACTTTCATGGGGGAGATGTGGGATATACTGTTCCAGGCTTGAGTCTAGGGGATTTGTTGACAGTTGGATAATGTGCATGTTTGCTACCTCTAATATGAAATGTAGCAGAAAACAGAGGGAAAAATTCCAAATGAATTCTTTATTCCCACTTAAGCAGTTAAAACAAAAATACAATGCTGTATTTCTTTCTTCTCTACAATTGACTCTCTACAAATTGCCAATCTCTTTGGAAATCTGTTAGAAGAATGTTTTCTCTCCTGACAAAGAAATGTACTTCATGCAAAACATTTGTCATTTGTCTGTTATGATAATTCATGATCTTATTCTTCATTCTCTCACTTGTTTAAGCAAATAGTAACAGTACCTTTAACCCAAGACTTCAAAGGTAAAAGTATTGTGGAGAGGTCCCCATTCTTCTTTTCATCTCTGATCTCAGCTAAAGCCTTTGAACATCCAAGCAGCTCAGAGTTTGGGGCAAGTTCTCAAGGATTGGGTTACTAGAAAGAAATTCATTACATTTCCATGTTCATACTCAACATAGACCATAACAAACATTAATATTCAAGGACAGCTTAATTTCATCACTTACAACAACTAAAACAAGCTGCTGCTTAATCTTTTTGCCCAGTACAATGAAGCTCACTCATTCTATTGTACTGCTGTGAAAAATCCTTAACTTCTGTCAGTCAGAAATTGCTTGGAAAAATTTCTGTACTAGGAACTACAAAGCAATTAGAAATGTAAAATAAATTCCCCAAACAAAGAATGTTGCCATTTTAATCATAGTATCACAGTCACCTAAAAGGTTAACACTTAAAAAATGAATCTTGTACCCTCAATATATTACCTCTAAGCAATTCTCATTTTCACATTAATTTTTGTAGGCTGTCATCTAAGTTAAATACTTTTCAGCTCTGACAGTTTATCTCTATATGTATTCTCATTACAGCAGTCACTAGTGCCAAAATATTTTAATCTTCAGTATAATCCCTGTAGGACCATATTCTTAGCTATAACTTTAAGGGCTCTACAGCTAGTCTTTTTCTTTTAAAGAGTGGAACTCCTTTGTGAAGCAGCCCTTGCCCTTGTAAGGACTTTCTATAAACAAGTATGTTTTGCAGTCTGTTCTGAAATTGCCTTCATTGTTAGTGATTAGTCATAAACCTTCCCTTTCCCCATTACTCCCCTCCTAATTCCTGTGCTTTCAGGAAAGGTTTTAATAACATTATTCTGATAGGTTTAATTTCTGATAATTTAAAAGCCAAATCCTGGGGACAAAACTCTTGTCATTTTCCATATTTTCTTTTTTTTTTTGAACTGATAAGAACATACTGGACATAATAATTAAACATGTTAGTCCTGAAGCTAGATCCCTCCTCAGATCAGTGAAACCATACCTACGGGTACACACCTGAGCAACCACAAGAATCAGTAAGCAACCCTCCAGCAGAAATATATGCCATCAGGAACGCCAGTAAGGTGGGCTAGCAATTCTGCCATATGACTGCTGCTGACTCAGGTTATGGTATGTTTTGTTATGGAGAATTTTAACTGGCTTCAGTATCACCACCCAAGAATTAAGGTACTTGTTTGAATAAGGTTGCCTGAGTCACAGAATCATTTAGGTTCGAAAGACCTTTAATATCATCAAGTTTGTTTTCCAGGGTTACTTATTTATTAGTTATTAGTCAAGACCGCTTAGTCCAAATTCTTAAAATTATTACAAGGACCAAAATAAAATTCATCAGCTCCTTAATCCATGGCAGCTGACAGACAGAACACCTTCATAAGTCAGAACTCCTCGGAAAACAATGCAAATCTCATGCATCTTGTGGAATACTTAGACCTCCACCAGACACAGCAGTCCCAGACTGCCTCTCTCAGTCCTAGTCCTCTGATCAACCTGACAGAAGGGTGATAGCACATGAGGGTTTCCTTCAGAAGAAAATGAGAGCTTGCAAAGAACTAGTGCATATACCTAGGTTTCTTTTCAGTGTGGGGGATATAGCCATAGTGCACAAACACATGGATTCAGGAGCTGAAAATGCTTCTGAATCTGCCAGTTGGGATACACCAACTTTTTCTGAAAAATATATAGGATATGAGGATATGGCCATCACCCAGTGTCCATGGAATAGCTTTAAGAACATGAGTAGAGGCTACGTGGGTTTGCAGCTCATTTTTTCTGAAGTCAGTGATAAAGCTTCCATTCATTTAACTGAAGTGGTAGGATCAGCCCCAGGTAGGAACATCTCTTAGTGGTAAGTCAAAGTTCATTAAAAACTTGGTAGGGCAAGAGCAGTAATAGCTTAAATAGATTTTGTGGTGTACGGGCAGCCACCGTGAGAGAACAGCAGGTATGAAACATGCATTAGTCTGTACAACACATTGCCCTGGAAACAGGACTTGCTACACAAGATGAAATTTGATAATCAGTCTCATCGGCAGATCAGCAAGCAGGGCATTAAAATAATCTAATCCAGGGAACATAAAAGCATGAATGAGCAATAAGCAAAGCACATTTATTTCAACTAATGATAGGAAGCCTTAATCTTTTAACTGCAATCCTGAAAGAGCTTGCAATCAAAAACCACCTAAGGTTTTCAACCAATGAACCTGGGTTGAATTTTAAAGATGGGTTAGAAGTTCAAGTGGGTTTGGGTTGATGGCATGAGCCAGCCGTGAACAGCTCAGTTTTGTCTGATTTTAACTGAAGAAAATTGGTGCTCGTAGAAGCTTTTATAGTCACCAGCTTGTCAATATGGTAATAACATAGTTTGAAATTGCTGGTTTGGTTGACAAATAGATCTCCGTCTTCTCAGTACAGAAATGAAACCCAGCATCATGCCAATGAACAACTCTGTGTACAGGCAGCTTCAGACTGCTGAGTAAGAATAGGGCCAAAATGGAACCCTGCAGAGCACGAGAAATAAATGCTCTAGAAGGACACAAATTACCCTTGAAAATATAATGCAGGTAACTGTTGGATAAATATGATTTAAGCCAATTTAGAACTGTGCCAAACAGGAAGATAAAGTTTCTCAGGCATTCAAGAAGAACATTAAGATCTAGCAAAATGAGAGTAGCTGGAGAATGAGAGCCTGTCTTCAGGGGAAGGTTAGAGCTCATTTCTGTCTTGCTGAAAATTTTAAATGGTAAAAACCCCACCCAAAGCAGAGAATTTAATTCCATACTCACTGACACCAATGGCAAACCTATAATGTACTTTGGTGATGCTGGATTATGGGGATGTAAAATAAGACAGTAATTCATACAGGGAGTTTTTGCTTTGTGTTGTGTTTCAATACAGCTCTTTTTTCAATATAACAAACAGAATTTGTGCAATATTGTTAATATTTTTCATTTAACCACAGAAGAGACTAGAAGTCAATCACAATAATTGAGTGAAACATTCTGCAAATCTGATTTTTACCAATTTTTAAGAATTTGATAAAACATTTAACAGGCTACTTGTAATCTTCTGGTTTACAGATTTTCTTTCTACTAGAAGCATTCTAGCAGGATTGGAGAATGTTGACAAAAATTCAGTTGAATATCAGTTCACTGCTATTTCAACTCTCAGTGAAGAGACAGGGAAAAGAAGGAATGAAAACTTGTAAGAGAACAGCTGTGTTATAGGAAGAAAGGTTGAATAGCCTCCTCTTTTAATCCACAATTTACAAAACTAAACCAAAAACAACAGTTATTTGTGTATATATATATATATATATGAAGGTGGGAACTGTGAAAAAGCTGATGAGTCACAGAAAACAGAATTACATGTCTTCATGTCATGATTTACACTGTGTTTTACTCATAAATCCTAGTACAGCTTATTACTGGAATAGCAGTAGATCTCTGATACTGGGAAAGAGAACTTTTGTACAGAATAGTGAGAATCATAACAGTAAATTTTTTCTGCCTTTTCTTTTTCTTTATAGAAAAGAAGTGAACAAAAACTATTTACAATCAAAGGAATAACTAGGGAAATACATGAAACTATTTGTTTCAAAAAGCCAAGAATTCATCTGAATTGTTGCTTCATTTATTAGCTTTCTTTAAGCATCCATATGAACAACATCAATCAGATAGCATGAGTAGAAAATTACAAATAACTAGTACATAAAATGGCTTGGGAGAGCTGAAGAAATGTTTATGGATTTAACTAATTTATACTGTGTCAACCTGGCAAATGTATCTGCTTATTAATTATTTGTTAAATAATTGTGAAAAGTGATTATGTTTTCAAGAGTTTAAATCTGCTCTAGACTAACCACACAGACACTTTTTTTTCTCAAATACATTTTTTCAAGGAACATTTTTTGTATATTTCTGCTGGTATATATTTAAAAATTATTAGGGATATAGGGATACAGAACATAACATATTTTAGAATAAACCTGTAAAGAGTCCTGTGAGTCCTTACCCTTCCATTAAGAAAATTAGCAATAGTGTTAAAGAGCTGATGTATCAAGAGTTCCTCTATCATTTATATTAAAGAAGGGATTTTAAGGAATGGAGTAATTTTAAATAGGGTTTGTCAGAAAAATATTTATTAATTTCTATTTTGTATGGAATGAGAGTATTCTGTGTAAACAAAATACCAAAACAAAACAAACCAAAAGTAGGCACAGCATCAGATTTGACAAAATTCAACATGAAAACATTTGAAATATTTCTTTTTCCTGCTGCTTGACCATCTGATTCCTCAGATGGGGGAGGAAGCACGAAGCAGGAATCCCTAGGAGTACAAAATTCTCCTCCCTCTTAAGAGGGACTTCCAAGTTCAGGTTTCTTGGAGTATTTTATTAAGAAAACAACACTAAGGTCTTGGCTTTCCAAATGAACTGTACAGTGAGCAATATTTATAATAATTTTGGAGGATTCAGTGTTGCTTCTCAGTGCAAATAAACATGAAATAAAACTTTCAAACTATTCACAAAATGTAATTCTTTTTCTCCACTCAAGATTTTCCTTTTTTAAAAGTTGTTTTGGCCATTGTAATGCAGCAAAATGGATGTTGTTCAAATGAAGAACGTAACCCACATATGTGCTAAGTCATCAAAACTCAGAACGAATTTTCATGGATTTTTTAATTATATATCAAAGAAAAAAGATGCAATTATTTTAAAATTGGAATAATATCTGTAGAAACAGGTTATAGTATCTGCTGTTTATATAGGGAAGTATCCCCATGTTCTTACTCCTTCAAAGCATGAGTAACCTTGGCTAGGCAGTTCTCTAAATATACAAAGTTTATATATAAAATACTCTAAAATATATACAAAAAGGGTGGCAAGAGAAATTTCCCGACTCTATGAGGGATGTAACTTATCTGAACACAGCTATTGCTATCTGGTTTATGGTGAGCTGAATCACTCCTGTGCCTCTGCCAGCTTTACATCATGTGTAAAATAACGGTACGATGATCAACAGCATCAAAGCTGGGTTTGTTATATATCTTACATTTAGTGAAGTTAATGTCTCCTAATAAAACCTAGATATTTGTATGCTAATAAAAATATTCAAAGATATATAGTTGGATCAGTTATAAAAGCTCAGCTAATATGATTCTGATAAATTAATAACATAAAATACAATCAAGCAGAAACTTATCTAAGCTTATATGGCCCAGTGATTGGAGTTCCTTAATTTTTGATACCCAATTTAAATGGATTATACCATTAGACATCTGTAGGTAAACAGAAGCAGTAATCACACATGACTAAATCTGTGATGATAAACAGGTAAGCATCAATTTTTTGAGAATATTTAATCCTCAGAACTGGGTCCATGTTTTCCAAACAGTCACCTTTTAAATACTTAGTCAAAGAAACCAGATGTTTTTTCAGAATTACTTAGTTGTTACTTTCCTGAGGGATTTCATGAGTGATGTTAGGAAATCCTACTACTGTTGAGTAGTAGTACATACTCTTTCTCTTTCCATTATGTTTTTGTGCATTTGTGAAAATTGTTAAGTGTGGGTTTTTCCTAAATAATATATTTTTCTTTTCATTATAAAACAACAAAATCATGAAGATGTAGAGTACTTCTGAATTCCTGTAATCTTCTGAGGCCAGTTTCTTTCCTTCACCTCCCCAACTCTCACAATAAGAAAAAGAAAGGAAACAATCAGCAACTTACTTAGAAAAAAGAAGTATTACAGATGAATAGAAAAGATGCTACTTTGTCATTTAAATATTGTTATTGTGTATTTCATCAATAATTTATCCATTCTTACGAGGTATGGGGACCAAGCTGGCTAAAGTAAGGTACCCTGTCCCATATTAGAAATTTGATACTTACTTTACTCCCTGGTGTAACTGAAATCAGGTAAAATAAATCAGGACTTGCCTATTTTTCCTTTGTTGTTAAATAAAATAAGCTATAATTTATTATTTTTCCTTACAAAAGGAGAAAAATAATAAAGAAATAAAACCTCTGACTTAATGTAACCCAAGCAAATGTTCCAAGTTAGTGGATGGGTAGAACCATAGCTTAAGTGTATTAAAATAACTTGTATTTTATATTATTGGTTTTCTGTCAAAGGTTGTCTTGTTCATAAGCTAATATGTGGGGTGGTAAATATACTTAATAAAAATACATGAGATACAGTTTAGCTTAACACAGCAGTTTCATTCACTTGAGTCAGAGCACTTAAGATCATTTGCAC
The DNA here is from genome assembly GCA_026283785.1 of Coracopsis vasa. Lineage (NCBI taxonomy): Eukaryota > Metazoa > Chordata > Aves > Psittaciformes > Psittacidae > Coracopsis > Coracopsis vasa. The sequence continues at coordinate 46,899 of JANHGB010048145.1, forward strand.
TGAAGAATATTATTGCAATTTTAATATATAATTAAAGTGATCATATATTGTAAAACATTTGCCCAGTACCTGTATTATTTTGAAGGGCAAACACAGGACACTTCAGCTTCATTTTTTTCAGCTGCTTCCTTATGGTCCTTTCCAGAACTTTATTCATTTGCAGTGTGGTACTGGCTGCCAGATCGCTGCATGTATAATTTGAACGTACTGTTCATTTTATTTTAGAACATGCTGTTTCAACAACATGGCTTGTGTCATCATGAGATCTGCGAGAAAGGGTTATCCAGATTTCATGTTAGACAGCCAGGAAAACAAGGCTGCGAAACAACACTGTAACTGAGAGTAACTTCTGAATGCAGATTGTGAGAGAGGGCATGATTCTTCAGTCCTCATTCAATCTCTTATCACTGAGATATGGAACATCTTTGTCAAAGAAAAGAGGAAAATATGAAGTCTGGAAGGAAAATGCATGTTCTGAATGGTTTCAGCTACATGGATGTGACCTTCTCAAATGATATCTTTGCATCGCCATCAACCCACAAGTAGTAACAGTATTTTCACAGTGTTATACCTGCTCTGCTAGTACTTTTTTGCATCAGGTTGGAAGTACTGTCTCTGGGCTGGTTATTTTCTGGATGTGCCTTTGCACTACCAGGAACGTGACTCATCAGAGCAGTGTTCTCAGAAGTATATTTTACATGTTTGTTTGTGAGAGTGGGATGGAATTGCAGAAAATTCACAAGTACAGGATGTGTTCTTCTGGCTAAAAACACCAGTATTTTATTCTTGTAAAATAATAAATACAAAGCAGTCATATCAACTTAGCACATGCTCCTATGATTCTCCCATGAGAGGTGTTACAGGGCTGAAAGCAGTGTTTATTTCTTGCCACCACGTGTAAGACCCAGTGGTAGTTCCTGCCTATGGTCTAAGGACCTCCACCCCAAAAAAAGCATATGGGAAAGTAAGCCTCACCCTAGCTCATGCCTTAGAACAGATACAGCATCTTAGAGGCATGGCCAAAACTTAACAGATGCTGCAAGCATATGATTCCTACATGAGCGTTTATATGGTACAGCTGTCTTTAAACGTTTTTGTGATTGGAAAGACTCCAGCATCTGGTCCTTTGCTTATTACTCTTAGATCAAATAGTCCTGGTCTGAAGTCTACTTTCAAATAATGCAGAAAAAAAACGAAACCAAAACCTTGAGGTGCTAATTCAGATGGTCCGCTTCAAAGTACTGGTAAAAATATAAGTAACCAGTGTAACAAAAGAAAAGAAGTGGCAAACAGTTGTGGTAAGGAATGATACGAGTTACACAGGCATACAAACACCTTCATCATTTTAAAAGTAGGTAGGTAAGTGACAGTACTCAGTTACACAGAGTAAATTACTCTTCCCTTTACATGTTATTGTGTAATTCAACTCCACTTCCAACAGCTGCAGACTTGCTGCTGTCATGAACAAAAGAGGGTATGCGCTATGGTTACACCCTGCAAAAACCCTTGCCCTAGATGAGTTTTTCCTGATAGCACTCATAGTGTTCCCATTAAATTCAGTTAATCCTAAATAGTACTTCTGAAGAAAGGCAAACTTTTCCACCTTACTGCTTCAGATTTATGGATGCACACTGATTGATACGTAATTATTGTTTATTTAGGCAACCCTGCTCTTAAGTCAATTATTGAATAAATAAGAATCATAATGTTTCTACTTATTTTGTGTACCTACATAAGTTCTGAAATACAGGTGATTTAATCCTCTGTGAAGGCATCTTCGAAACAGTGGGTAATCTGACATATTACATGAATTGAACTAGGCTGAGTCAAGGACAGAATTTCATTATTTGTCTATGTAAGGCTGACAAACTATTTTAGAGGAAGATTCAGTCCAGAAATCAGTTTCTGTAAAGCTTCTCGAACACATCCTAAGCTTTTCATATCATGACCGGATGCCATAAAGCAAGGCCTTAATTATTTTGATTGAAAAAGGTAGTTTCAGAGCTGTTGGTTTTTTGAGAGGCTAAGAAAGCCTTAAAGGAAAATCAAAATAACAGCAACTGTAGCTCTCCCAAGCTCTTCAAAGCACTTTATGTGATTTAAAAATAGGCTAGCATTAGCTTTAAAATGTTTGGGAAACACGTAATAGCATTATCATTTTGTGTTTTAAATGAATATGCGTCTTGTTACCTCATGGCACAGACCTGTGTGTTTTACTTCAGCAAGACAAAGACAAAGTTTGTTACTGGAACTGTAGCTTTGTTCAGCTTTTTTAAAATGCATTATAGTAATTATCCAAGTTGTAAAAAAAAAAAGTTGCGCGTACATCAACTATTTATTTCAATATTTTTGAAATGGTCACAGATTAATTTTGTACTTCAAGAATGTCAGAATCACAATTATAATTTGATTTTGACAGAATTCCTACTGGGGCAAAAATGTACCTTTCTCTCTTGAGATTTCCTGTTAGCAATTGTAACGAGGGTATGTATGTACCATTATGTATTTTTATAAACATAAAAAGAAGTGGTTTGCTGAAATTGCCAAAGTACAGCAGCAACAGCTCTCCATTAAGTGCTTGCAATTCTGGAAATGAGTTCTAATACAACCTCTATAAAGGTGTTTTTCTCTTCCAAGAGCAATCCAAAGATAGTTTACATTTTCCTGTCATAATTTGCCTTCCATTTACAGGCATCTTAGAGTGATGAATTCTCCTCAAAGGAAAAAAAAATGAAAAAAGTCCCCTTTGGGACATCTATAACAAAGTGAAGGTATAGACACGACCCACAGATCGTAGATAGGTAAGTAACATCGGGAGATGCACGTCTTTCACGCTTGGAGAGTAAGTGTGTGTTCAAGTTTGGTTGAGGACTGCACAGGAAGAACCAACAAATACACATCAGTACTTTCATACTTCTTGAGGGGCTGAATTCACTGTGTGATGGAATTTTTCGTTTACATGTACAGTGTATTTATTTTGTAGATTGTTTGAATTCTCATACTTTAAATATCAGCAAGTGGCACAACTCAGTGTGATATGAATATTAGTGTTGGAGATAACCTCCTAAATCATACATTGTATTATTTAATACAGCCTCAGTTGATAGTACCATATAAAAACTTGTGTCCTCAGGCAACTAGGTTAACTAACAATAATAATTTGAAGAAATATTCCACACGCACATTTTTCTGTTGCTTGCCCCAAGATTCCTCATTTTGTAGGTCTCTTGTCTACACAACACATTCCCTAAGGTTAAGAATGAAAGAGGTCTCTACTACAGACACTCTTGATTGAAATAGCAGCTAAATTGCTGGAGTAATGAAAAAATTTCTTTTTCCCCAGCTAATTCAGCTGCTTAGCATTGAAAAATTTTTGAGATAAAGATTCTTCATGAAACAAAAATTTAAAGATTTTTTTTACAATAAGAATTCGCTGATTAGCCTACTATGAAAACAAAGAAAAAACTTACTGTTTTAATGCAAGTATGATCAGGCTATATTATGAAATGTTCTCAAAACAAGAGACTTGTATAGACACTGTGACATGCAGTAGCTTTAGAAAATGCTGCTGCATTTCTGGAAGAAAGTGGTTAAAACCACAGAATGATGAAGTTAACCTAAATCTTTCATTGGCTTAAAAAAATAGGTCAAGTAACACATTACTAGCTCTGCTGTAAGCCTGTACACAATCCGTACATTCTGAAGTGAAAGATGTTTTTCTTAACATTCCCACATTTATTTTCATTCATGATATCTCTAGGTTAATTTTATTTTCTTTCCACAAACATGACTCTCTTTTGTGTTCTTTAAAGTGCAGATCTGTATGTTAACTATGTTACTCTTTTATTTAAAAAATGGTCAAATGAACCGTTTATAATATTTTTGAGTTTTAGAATGTTGGCGTATGTGAATGCAGATATCATCACACAATTTATAAGCGACTTGTAAACAAATTAGGTTCTTTTTCTCAGTCTTTACCTTCTAGAAGTATCACAAAGTATTCTGTAACGCATTTGGCAAACACCATGCAAAGTGCCAAGACATTTCTCAAACACAGGCACAAAGAAGGTGCAGTAAAGGTCACACACACTTTGTAACTTTGCCTATACAGCCAAGCTCAGCCGCTATCTCTGCATACTCTCCTCTTTGATGGGAATGAAGTCTAAAGAGCAACTTGACATACCGTGCCATTTCTGACAGCAGAGGTTGTGGGGATGCCACCTACCAAAATGGAGGGCTGACTCTCCTGGAAAGCTCAGCCCAAGGCTGGGCTTCCTCCCGAACTGTATTTATTGACACACGGGCGAACAGCACGGCTGCGATGAGCCGTTCTGCCCCCGATTCCCGAACTGCTCCTGTGCGGGGAGCCGGGCGTCCTCTCCCCAACCCGCGACACCGGGGCCGTCCCTGTTCAAGGACTGTCCCCTCTCCAGGGAGCGGAGGCCGAGGGGTAACGAGACGCGCCCGGAGCCATGAGGGCAGGGCCGGCGTAGGGAGACAGGGAGCCAAAGGGGGATGGAGGCAGGGAGGGTGGCAAGGATGGAAGCAGGGCTCGGTCGGGAGCAGCCGCAGGTGCTGGGGCAGCCGCCGTGCGCTGGCGGGATCTTCTAAGATTCTTGTTCAGAGAGAAAAAGGAAAAGAAAGTTTCTAGCGTCGGTTTTTCGGAGAAAAGCATG
>JANHGB010048146.1:20424-30494 GCA_026283785.1 Coracopsis vasa
CCTTCCACTAGAGCAGCTTGCTCCAAGCCCTTGTGTCCAACCTGGCCTTGAACACTGCCAGGGATGGGGCAGCCACAGTGCCCCCAAAGGGGGCCCAGTAAAAGCAGAGGTTTGCCCAGCTCAGAGAAGGCAAACTTGGACCATGATGAAAACCAATCGATGCAGTCTGAGAACTTTCTCCTTTTCCCACAAGGATGCTCTAATTGGGAATCAAGCCTATCAGACACAGCCTTTAGCTTCCTCCCCTTCTCTGAAGAACTGATTTCAACTCTCAAGTGACTGATTTCATATTTGTTAATAGAAATCATTGTCCTTTCACCTTCTAACGTCAAAGCAGCAAGCAAAGAAAACAAGCCAAAAAGCCAGAGTAAATCATCACAGGCATTCAAAATCCCAAAGGAAACCCCAACCCTGATCCACCTCCATCCAGCTGGCAGACATCAAGAAAACCCCATTGTGGTGATGCCCCAACAAACCCTGGCAGGGCAAAGAAAAGGCTCCAAACCCTGGGTTCAGCCTTTTTTCCCTTTCCTCTGACTGCTTCAGACTACCCACAGCCTCATCCAAAGAGCCAGAACTGCTCAACTTCCATCCAGACCCAACACACAGAGTTGCTGTTACTCAAGACTCTCCCCCATTTCCAAGAACTAACACCTCATTTTAATGTAGCTGCTCCCAATGCCAGCTCTTTCCCCTCCTTTTTGTGGTATGGCATTTTTCCTGTGTTAGCCCTCTCCTCTTATTCACCCCTTTGGGCATCCTTCCATGGAGCCTGTGCCTGTAAACTTCCAGTGATGCCAAGTGTTTGCATACCTTGCAAGTGTTATGTCAAACTCTGCCCATGGAGCTGCCAAAAACCACCCTTCTGAGTTAGCAAAGCAAATACCTCCTTAGACAAGCTCCATAAACACACCAAGAGAAACCCTAGACCACAAAGACATTGCTCGCCCATGAAGGCCAAGCTTGAGGTCCTCAGCACCCTTTCACATCCCATCTATTCTCCTTGTCACACGTTCCCCACTGCACTCTGCATAAGTGCATCGTATCTGAGCACCCAGATTATTTAATACAACCAATCCCAAACTCCACACCTCTTTTCATGCTGCAGCTGCCATCAGACCAACCTGGTCTCTAAGCAGCCAAAATGAAGACATTTATGTTATGGCATAAAGCAACACATGCAGCAGATAGGCCTGGTGTTCTGCATTGCACAAAGGAGTTGGCTTTGATGCCCATCAGCTCTTACAGCCTTGTCCCAAATAAATCTTCATTTCTTTGTATTCTTGACTGATGGTTACAGGTTCCTAACAAGAAGAAATACACCCAAAGTTGCACATTGCTTTGGGAAACAGCCACCAGGTCAAGCTCTGCTCTTCACCATCACTGTTGTCAATCCAAAATAGAACAAGCAACTCCAATGTGCAGCAAGATGTTCAACAACTACATTCAACTCCAGCAATCCTAAATTAACCCCAGGATCACCAGAGCAGTTTGTGGTCCTTGACAAAGCAGGTACCAGTCAACAATAAAACCCCCAAACTCACAAAAACCAACTCCTGCATTGTGACAACAAAGAAACGGTACCAGATGACACTTTTCTTTCTCTCTTCACTCAAGGACTTCAAAAAGCACCAGGGACTTACCATCATCCTGGAAGTCCGATGGAAGTGAAGCATCAGATGTCATGGAAGGGGCAAAACTCCAGCTCTGATTTTCATCGGAACTGTCCTGTCCAAAGCCAGCCTCACACTGATCCTCTCCTAGAAAGAGAACAGAGCCTGAGTTCAGTGAAGAGGACACGTTTCTCACCCCAGATCTTACTGCCCACCCTGTGACACAGGTTTCCTCCCGGTTCCCACCTTCCATTGAAGTTCTCTACAAAACCCAAACCCACATTTGTAGGCTTAAAGCCAGATTCATCATTTAGGGTCATGGTGGGATATTCCTGATGCAAGAAGACTCATGCTGGATGTGTGCAGACTTCCCACCAAGAAGGAGGCTGGAAATGCCAGTCTTGAGGCCAGACTACCAGAGCTAGGTCCAATTCTGTTCTTGCCCTCAGTATATGGGCTCTGCATAACTAAATCATCCATCTGTAAAATGAAGGACTATGCTACCTGCTTCACTAGAATGAAGACTTGTCCTGCATTGTAGGAATGAGCTTTGAGACCCTTCCTTGAGGAACAGTAGGGAAAGAAAGATTGACTCCCTATGCCAAGCAGTCACATATGTCTGAGTGTGGAGGCAGGAGCTATTACCTCCCCATCCTTGATGCTACATTGAATTTTTGCTAGGGAATTTGCTCCTGATATTGGATTTAATGCAGAAGGCACTTAGAGTCTCCAGTGACAGATGTTAATATCAAGGTTTAATATGGAGTGCAGCGACCCTACCTGTAGAAGAAACTACTCCTCACCCTAAACAAAGCCAAGAAAGTGCTCTTTCAAGCTTTTGCCTTCCATTTCCTGAATACACACAGCCCAGGCTGCTGATAACAGAGGTGAAGACAGCTGCTTACTCATTCAACACACAACAAACAGCAAGAAAGGTGGGTTTTCAGCTGATGTTAATTGTGCTCAAGCACTAAAGCCAAGTTTTATCTCAGCAAACAGAGGAGCTGTGCCCCACAGTTTCAATCAAGCACTGATGAAAGGGTACCAAGGCCTGGAACAGGGGGTTACAATGCTCTTCCTCCCACCTGGAAACACAGTGGAGACGTTGTTCAGTCTCCAGCTGCACAAAGATGAGACACAATATTTGGGATGTGGTTTATTTCCAGCAATCCCACTTGCAGCCTTCCCTCGCTTGCTCTTGAGTGGGAAGCTCTTGGAGAGCCCCAGGCTCCTGCATTCAAGGGCATGGTTTCAGTTCTCAGTTCATCCCCAGAAGGAGCAATGTGGCTGTGAAGAACATCACACCCCCAAGCTCCGCTCCATAGAACACCAATCACCCCGGGTGCCACACATCGTGTCTTCATGATGTTCTAAGCTCAAAGCTCTTGGAAAAACTGATTTAAGATCTGACTTTGAGCTTAATCAAAGGCCTATGGAGGGCAATGAGAGAAAGAGGGGTCAATGGCAGTCCACCCTTTAAGCCATTACAACCTCCTTAGAGGGGAAAAGCCCAGAAGTAATCCAATCTTTTCCCAGCTCTGCTTGCTTCCAGCAGCCATCCCAGCACACAGTGTGGAACATTGGATTACAGGGAAAAAAGGGAATTCAGAAAAGACCTTTTGGGAAGGTGCATCATTCAGCATTGCTAACCTCATGCTAAGAAGAAAGCTGCTGGTCCCTGGCCCAAAAAGGCAGCCTGTGATCCTTCTGCAGGCTCAGACCTCAGCAGACGGGGTACTGCAGATGATGGAAGGCTAATAGTCTTCCATCCATTACAGCACGTTCCTCTGCTCCAACAAACTGGCATTCATGCTTGTGCCTCCACAAGGAAAACAACAATTAGGGGTTAAAAAGCAGACTGAAATCCCTGCTCCAGTGGCTGTGGGAAGCAGAGCGCAGCCGGGAGCGCATCGCTGACCGCCTGACCTTGGAGCAGCCATTGCAGTGCTTCGCTCGGTTCTGTGTGACAAGGAGATGCTTCTTCCCTGCTTTACTGTTGTGCCTTTTTCCTCCTCAAACCAAAAGGCTCTAAAAGGTTGCTCCCCAACAGAAAATAGGCAGCATAGGAAAAGCCGGTGTTCACCGTAGCAAGGAGCCTCCCCTTGTGCTGGGCTCCGCTCTCTGCACTTTGGCTCCTTTCAACCCAAAACACACCATATTTTCCAGCACAGCCCCGGGTTTCAGGTGTCCCTGGAATGAGGTGCAGGTGCAGGATCATTGCAGTAATGAGTAAACTGCTCCTGCTTTCCAACTAGCAGGAGGGGTGCAGCTCCCGTGCGTGCCTGCCCTAAGCTATTTGGAACAAGAACAAGGACCCAGCCAGGGAAGTTACTTGCAAGAATAAGTCAGTGCCTTTCTACAGTGACTTATGGAACAGGGGAAGCTGTTACAGACATCAACCACAGGCAAGAACCAAGCCACAGGTCTCTGCTTTGGTGGATGACGCATGAAATAGCACACGGGGGATGTTGTCATCACAAATGGGCTCCTTCTTGCTGTCCCCACACAGGATCGGAAACATGGTCTACATGTCCATCATACACCCAGGCTGCAGATGCACACACATGTATCATACCAAGCACGGCTGGACTCTGCTGCAACACAAATGAACACAACCAAAAGCATTTTGTTTGCTTCAGCGTGAGGGATATCCTCAAACAGCACCGCCAGTTTTAGTAACTGAACAAAAAAAGACCAACAAAAGCTCTGCAGACATAGCTCCTTAAAACAAATCCTATCGCCTTCCCACTTGGATTTGCATTATGAGAACTTCTTGTGCTTTAATCCACTTCTCCATAAAGTTTATGGAGCAGCAACAGTTGAGGCCAAGCAAAATAACCAACAACTTGTTAGGGCCCAAGCTATTGTTGTGAATGAAGCAAAAACTCATTAACTTTTAATGAAAACACAGGGAATAAAAAGCAAATAGCACAGAACCCCGGCAAATAATTACCCTGCACCTGACGCAACGCTGCGCTCGCTTCCCACTCCGATCCGCAGCAGCATTCCCCAACTTAGCACTCTTTGGAGCATGAACAAAAAGCAGGATTGACTCGAAGGGAAAGAGCAAGAGGTTTCTGGGGCTTACACCTCGTCCAGGGGATCTCCTGGCATGGTTTGGCTACCCCCAAGTGCCCAGATACTCAGCTTGCTGCATGATAGTTGTGGCACAGGGGGAAAGAAGATGAAATTATGCCAGTGGCTGCTGTATTGTGGAGAAAGAGCTTCTTGCACAGCAGCAGAAAGAGGGGCTTGAAGGCATTTGCTATAATTCATACAGGTACCCTGCTTCTACATAGCAAACCTCAGAGGGGACAGACTGCGTCTGTGGTGTCCCCAGCATTAGAGGGCGGGCAGTTTAGAGCAGTGCCCTGGGACAGCAGCAGCAGGAGGGTGGCATCAGTTACACCAGGTCTCTGCAGGAGCCATGGACATCACCCAGATCTGGCTCTGGCAGACCCCAGCGCTGGAGAAGAACAAAGTGATCAAGAGGAGAATGAGAACCTAATGAAGCGCTCATGAGGCTCCATGCAAGCAGCACAAGGAGGACCAACAGGAGATGGAGTCACTATCATCAGGGAACACACTGCTGCTTCCTTCTCCACAACCTTGACAGCACAAACTGCTCTCTGCAAGGAACAGAATAACCTGAACCTTCCCTTCCTATTTGCTCTGGGGCCTGCAATGCTGCAATGTAGAAGCAAAAGCCCTGCCTCTGCCCCGGCATCGCTGCAGGATCCAGCAAATACCAGGATTTAGGGTAAAGGACAGAAAAACCTCAGTTCAGGTTCTGGGTTTCCTACAGTTCTGCAGTGCAGCATCAGAACGTGCCTCTGTGCCCATCTCCCCTTGTGCAGGACAGGGGCAGTGACTCTATTTAAGACTAAAACCTCTTGTTGAAACCCCAAAACCCAAACTCTTCCCCAGGACGAGAACTGCCAAAGAAGTTTCCTATCTTTAAGCTGCAGTTTGCCTCTCCTGAGGGGGGGAAGCTGGATTAATGCATCCTGGCACACACGGGAAGAGAAACAATCCCAATAGGTGAAAGGGCTTTGTAGCAGGAAAAGAATCATCTCCAGTAGCTTGTTAAGGGAACTGCAATTAAGCTTTACTTTGCATTCAGTGAAGGCCTTTATCTGGTACCCTGAGTTTCATTAAGCATCTTTTTAAAGCATAAGAAAAATCAATACCAAGCGGGTTCCATTTACACTTTTATGATAAGCTTGTTCATGCCAAAGCGGAAGTAAAATCCCCAACTCGAGTTAATAGTCAAGGAAACGAAGTTCCTGCTTTACAGTAATGACTCCTCAGCATCATGCTACAAATAAAGGTCTCTGATCCAAATCCCATCTGCCTTCATGCTCGACAGTGTTAATATCTCTACATTTGCAGGGACTAATTTAGAAGTAATGCATTTCCCAAAGCAGAGCTGTAAAAGTATTATCAATACTATGGTTTAATATCCCTCACTACAATCACTTGCTGAAATTATGGAGAATCACATGGAAACACATCAACAGAGACGCACCCACACAGTAAGTACTGCTCACTTGTAAATAGATTATAGTTTAGCCTTTATAATGTAGTTACAGCTCTGTCAACGTTGCTATTATAAATTATATACCTTTTTAAACACATTTATGTGCTAGGAAATGTATGATGTTTCTTTTTTGAATGCCTTAAAGGCTTCGCTGGCTCCTAAGCACCCATTTGGCTCTGTGTGGTTAGTCCTTGTGATTAATATGTGAAGAGCTGAGGTTTTGGGGGATGCGGATTTTCTGCACCTTCTTCATTCAGACTTGTACTTCCTTGTAGTGCCAGGGCCCAAATAACATTCCATTTGCCCCAAAATCCCACGTTTTCCATTGCACATCACTAGGATACACATACATGTCCATCCCAGGCTGTCCCAATAACAATACTAACAAATTACACAAGAAATTCCTATATCTACGGATCTCAAAGTGCTTTCCCCCCTTAGTAAGTACTTTCTTGGCTGTGGAGACCATGCACAGGAGGAAATAACTTTGTCCCTGGCTCTCGAGGCAGACAAGGCCATGGTGAGAGCAGGACCCATCTCTGCTTAGGCTGTGTTTTAGCAGCAGGACAGCTCTGCCTCACGGCAGTGGGGTCAGGAGCAAAGCAAGGGACCTCCTTGTGCACAGGAGGAGCCGATCCATCACTGGGTTAGAAACGTCGACCCGAACAGGTCTTGGCTGCCTGACAAGTGAATCCGGTCCAAGCCTGATCTCGCTCACTCAGTAGCCAGGGTTTCTGTGCTAATTACATGGAGTAAAGCAAATTAATAGGCCGCTAAAACTGCCCCTTCTGTTAAAGGCGAGCAGGAAGCAGGAAGCGCTTTGCAGGCGGGTTGCGGGTGCAGTGAGCGCTGGTGCCCAGCAGGTCGGGCTGCAGCTGCGGCATCAGCCCGCGATGGGCCACAGACTTCCCGGGAATTCAGGCAGGAGCTGGATAACACGAGAGGAGCCTTCCTGAAGCGTGGAGAGGGGAAAACAGCAGCTTTCTGGGGTGAAAACCTCCTTTTGTCGGGGGGAAAAATCATAATTCAACTTAAAATCAAAACCCTGCAACGGGTCCAAATAGAGAAATATTTTGTTACACTGTAGGGAATTCAGGTTTTGCAACTCTCAGCTTCCAAAGGAGGATGAGATGCTCCAAACAGACTGGGGTTAAATTGCTTTCTCTCCCTGCCACATGGCAAAGAAACTGCATGATCATCCAAGCCAGTCAATCCCCTGGAAGTGATCCATTCCTAGACTTCCATCTGACAGGCAGATACAGAAACTGAACACTTCCCACAGCCAATTACAGGGTTATTTCTAACAGGAAAAAAGCAGCACCAACAGAAAGCCCTGATCCTGCTCCCAGCCCAGGAAGGCAGCCCCATGAGTGACATTCCACAAGTTCCCATAACTTTGACAGGGCTGCTTGAAGACAGCCGAGCCTCTTCTCATGAGGCCAAATAGCTGATGAGGCTTGGAGGGGGGAATTAGATACCCCCCAAACCCTTGAAGACAAGAAGCTGCTGAGCATCTCTCCCATGACTCTGTGTTTTCTCATCCCCTGCCAGCCCCCTGTGCCATTCCCCAGCTGAGCTCCCCTTTTCTCCCTGCCTGTTTGCTCTCTGCCTCCCTCCGGCTCCTCTCTTGCAATCCTTGGCACCCTTTCAGTGAAGGCACTGCACATTCTGCCTCTCAAGTGGGCAGCAGCCACACGGAACAGCTGCCTGCCAGGGGAAGCACAGCACATTGCAGCCGGGCTGGGAACAAGCCTGAAACCCAGAGCAGCAGCAGATTCCCACGGGATGTAAACAAGTAAACAAGATTTATCCCTTCTTTTATGCCCCAGTAACACATCAGTGAAACACAAAGCCCGGCCCAATGCGAGCAGAGTCAGCCTAAAGCTACCAATGCTTTGTGTTTCTGTCCAATAAGAAGTTATTCTTCATGAGCCTCTTTGAAGAGAGAAGGTCTTCGGTTAAAGGATGGGGATACTGAGGCAGAGGGAGGTGACAAATCTGCACTTTGGTTCATCTTCTAAAGCACCAGCTCCGTTAGAAACACAGGACTGTGTCTGTGAAGCTTGTGCAGTGCAATAACTGACAAAGAGTTCTGCAAATACAGCCTGGGATCTGAATAAAAGATGTCAGCATCATCAGTACCAAAAAGGAAACCGCAAGCCAAAGGGGTTTGAGTAATGGCCATTGCAGTGTCAGAAGGTTCAGTGTATTTTCTTAGCCAAAACCCTTCCAAGCAAACAAGGGATAAACAGAACTAACCCATGAGGGAGCTGGAGCTTAGCAAGCACATTCCAATGACAAGACACAAGGAGGCTGTCTTGCCCGTATCTGCAGCATTCCACTGCTAAGAAAAAATAAGTACAGGCAGTGAACGCAAAGGCAGGAGCACACAGCAGAGCAATAGGCACTCCAGGGACTGGAGAAGATGCCCATTAGGCATTTATGATAATGCAAAGGATGATTTTACAGTGATGGTTCAGGATGGAGGCTGCCTAAAGGGCAGAATTACTACTTTGTAGATGATTTGGATGGAGTTCCTGCTCTACAAACCAAAGCAGAGCAGAAGTCATTGTGGGGAGAGGGGGGAGAGAGACTCAAAACTCCTGATTTGAACCAGCTGAAGGCTTGGAAGAGCCAGGAGTCGGGATCCAGCACTGCACTCCCAGCCCTGCTGTGGATGCAGAAGGCACCCAGTTCCCCACTCAGGCTCAGTGGTACACAACAGGGCTCCAAACCACCTTAACAGCCAAAATAGAGAGTTTACATCATTTCCCCCCTTTTTGTGGAGCAGGAGGATCTATTATCCCTATGGGAAAGCTCAGGTGATGATCTGTGTGAACACTCTCATACACCGGCTCCAGTGGGACAAATTCTGCACGTTCTCCTGTTCTGCACAGAGCAACGCTTGGGCTCCGTTCATCCCAGCACATTACAATAACCCCTGAGATTTCTTTATCCCAGCACATTCCTGCTACACAAACCAGCTCAGAAAACACAGAGGGTGCATTGGAGAAGGGTCCGTCTCCAAAGCTGCAACCAGGCCATTTAGACAACCTCATCATTAGGGTATTTTATTAACCAACCAAAATGGGACCAATAGAACCAGTTAATGTTTAACTTGCTGGGGCTCCCCAAACTGCTGTACATTTGGCATTTTTACTGACTTTTTTAGACCTTCTTTATGGTGCATTGCTTTATTCTTCAGTGTGCTCTGAAATTCCCCGGGGAGGGAAGCACAGGACACTGCCAAACATGAACCAAGCTCTGCCCAAAGGTATTACAGGTCAGATGGGGTTCAAAGGATGGTGGGTGACTCAGTAGCTTGAGCACTTGGATTGATGAAGTAGAGATGTCCAAGAAGAACCTACTAACCCAAGCCAGGAAACTGCCCTCAAGAGTATAAGCAGTTTTAAATCAAGGGGCTGGTTTAAAAGAGCTCAAAAACTTCTCCACATTAACCTCATTCTTCTCAATAGAGGTCATGAAAGCTTTGACATGACCTGCAGCAGAGTCCAGTCAAACTGGAGTTGCTGTTACCTGCTCTTTAAATCCTGTTATAAACTGTGCAACTTCTTCATTTGTTCCAAGTAAAGATGATAACAGCAAACCTGATTTACTCCTTTCTAATCAAATGACATGTTGAGTTCAGGGAGCTTTTCCCTTCTCCCCTCATTTCATACAATGAACAGGATCCCCCAATAAAAGTGCCTATCACTTTAAAGAAACACAGGGGTTTTAAGAGATTTTAAAGCTTCATGATAATCCCAGCCTGGTTTGGGTTGAAGGGACCTTAAAGCTCACCCAGCTCCAATCCCTGCCATTGACAGGGGCACCTTCCATTAGAGCAGCTTGCTCCAAGCCCCTGTGTCCAACCTGGCCTTGAACACTGCCAGGGATGGGGCAGCCACAGCTTCTCT
>JANHGB010048147.1:0-43384 GCA_026283785.1 Coracopsis vasa
TTCCTGGTGTTGAAAGGCTGAATTTGCAGAAGCGCTGGGAGGGAGGACGGCTTTGCTGAAACACTTCCGCCCTTGCTCCTACAAGCCAGGTTCCTCCATGGGGCAGCCAGAGGAGTGGTGGTACCCCACGTCCCCGCTCACCGAGGGGGTCCCCGGCGACGATGCTGTACTCCACTTGCCCGCTGGGTCCCGAGTCGCCGTCGTGGGCCAGGAAGGTCCAGACGCGTGGGCCGGGCTGCCCCTCCGTGACATCGAAGGGACCCTCGTAGGGCCGCGGGAAGGTGGGACAGTTGTCATTGATGTCGTTGAGGTTCACCAGCACCTGCAGTCAGGGTGAGAGCATGGAGGGCAGTGAGAGGAGAGCGATGGAAGAGACCAGCCCGCTGGCCAGGAGCATGGGAAGCTACGGACAGGTGACACTGCAAAATACTTCCTGTATTTCTGGCTTTGCTGGGTTCACCAAACATCCAACTCACAGTGCTCCAGAACAACTCAGGTTCAGTTACTCCTGATTCCTGATTATGCCCTTCCTACAGTGACACTGTGAAACTCCAGCTGCACACAGGTGGGGCCCTTTTCAACCACGATGGAGAAGTCAACACAAAAGCCAAATGTTCTCCATATCCGCATCCTGAAACCACAGACATGGATTTGATCACCAAAGCCATGAGTTCAGAGAGACCCAATCTCTGCAGCCAGCTGCACACTTGCTCACTCCTTTTCCTCCACCAAGGGCTTCATTCCTAGTGCTGAGTAAACTTCAAAAGATTTGCAGCTTGCATCCGTATTCCAACACAAACCACCACCAACGCAGTTGGCATGTTTCCCTGCTTAGCATCCCTTCCTATGACACACTTAGCTGGCTATAAATCAATCCTACAGATCTCAGAAGGGGAAAGTATAAAAAGTTTTAGGACAGAGTAGACCTGCTGGCAAAGCTGGGGATCCAATGAACTTGAGTCTTGCTTTTTAGCTGAGATGCACTACATAGAAGATATTATATAGCCCTATACTATACTGTACTGCAAAGAGGGTTATCCATTTGGCTTCAGGGAACTTGCACAATAGAGAAATGCTGCCTGAGGATGAGAGTCTCCAGTGTCTAATAAAAGGCTGAGCTTTGGTGGTTACAAGAAAGATACTGAAAATTAAGAGCTTTCTGACCTCCTGAGTTAAAGGATAGTTAAATTCATCAGATGGGCATTTGTTACTGGCTAAATCTAATCTTTACAGCAGAGTATATCTGAGTCTCTGCTGTTTCCTAGCAGTGGAAAAAACAAACACTGGCATGCCTTATCAGGGTGATGGATTTCCCATCATTTGGGATCTTAAATAATCACCCAACCTCCTCCTAAAAGATATGTTTTCATATGGTGCTGGCACAAACTCCCTGGGCTGTGTAGGGAGGATGTTTCCTATCCCTTCCAGCTTCAGTACTGGTTGCTCAAGGGGTTTCCAAGTTCATGTCTTTTCTTGGGCCAAGAGCAGGGAAAGCTCTGCCTTTGCCTTCAGCACATCATCAGCTGCTGCTTTTCCTGTCGGCAGTTACACCCCAGGTCTCAAGGTTTCCATTGCAGTTTTCCTGGGCCAAGAATGCATCTCCAGCAGCATCAGATGCACACATCTGAAGGCTTCCTATCTGCCCAACCTGGAGCACAGTGCTGCCTGACTTGTGAGGACTTTATCCATGGAAATCTGCCACACTGGCATCTCCCCTTAGAAGTGAGAAAAAACGTTTCTCTTTTTTTCCTTCACACACAAGAACTACCTCCTTTCGAGAACTTATCTCCTTATTTGAGCTTAGCTTAATATCTGGGTGAGGTATAATGGTCCATGATAGAGAAACAGATAGAAAATCTAACCTATCCCTTCCACCTGCAGACTCCAAAATCAATCTAGGCATGGACAATATTTGCCATACAACCCGTCAAATTTTGGTTTTGGTCACAAAAAACCAAACAAAAAAACCCCAACCAACCAACAAATCAGTTTATACAGCTCCTGCAAAACATTTGTTTTGGAGCTGCTAGTCTGAGCTCCCCACAGTCTGAGCACCATGGGCCATTAAAAATGGAAGAGCTATAGTGAAAATCAACAAAAAAAGGGCTAGAGGAGTGCAAAAGGATTTTTAAAAGCAGATAAATAATCTGAGAAGCTAAAGATGAAACAGAACTTAACGCAATAGCAATGCTTTACTATCTACTGTCCATTCAAGCAACAAGGTCCAAGAAAACACAATGCAGCTTAAAAGCAGCTTTGGGAATTTCTCCTGTTTGCGTGTTTGCAGGATGAAATAATTGGGCTAATTTACCCAGGAGCATCCCTTGCCTGCATGCCTGCAACTCACCATGAGGGAGTGACAGCAACTGGGCAAACTGGCTGTAGCTGGGAAAAGCAACTGGTGACCACTGGGAAGGAGATGTGAAACTGCTCATGCGAAGAACTCCTCAACCCTGCCAAGGCTGTGGTGTTGCAATCCCGCTGGCAGGTCCTTACCGTGGTGGTCGATGTCAGCCGTCGTGAGATGATGGGGCACTGGTCAGTGGCAGTGACGATCAAGGTGTAGCGCCCATGGCTGATCTCATAGTCCAGCTCCTTCACTGTGCAAATCTGCCCCTGCAAGGCAAGGGGACAGTGGCCAGGAGTGAAGGGAGTGGGACAGGGACATGTCCAGGATGGGGCTGGCTACCTTACTGACCGTGGCACTGTCGATGTGGAATGTGCCCAAGATGTTGCCTTCGGTGATGGTGTATGTAACTGTGCCGTTGGGTCCTTCATCCTGGTCCAGGGCCTGCACAGTGATGAGGGTGGCATTGAGCGTGGCAGGGCCTTCGTCAAGGGTCACCTCGTACAGCTGCTGCTGGAAAGTGGGTGTGTTGTCATTCTCATCCAGGATGGTGACGTACACTGTGGTGGTAGCCTGTGGAATATGCGGACATCACATTAAGCATGGCAATCCTTGGAGCTGGCTGGGAAGGCGGGATCCGTCAAGACCAATGACCAACATGGGCTCAGCCCTGCTAAGAGATACAAACAGGATGCAGGGCTCAAAATGAAATGTGCCATGGCTGCAGATGCATCTCCAGGTAATGGCTTAGTACAGGGATAAACATACAGAGATGAAATCACACCCTTGTTCCCAAGCAAAGCATGTCTGCGTGGAATCTCTCCTTTTCACCCAGTTTTTACCATTGCTGGTAACAACTGGGAGCAGCCCATGGCAGATGGAAAGCCAGAGGCTGAACCCCATCATGCCTCACTGCCTTTGGAGGATGCATGATGAGTCCTCATTTTGACATTAGGGACACCTTAGTTGTTGTTACTGATGATGGCAACATGGTAGGATGGAAAATACCCAGAAATGTTGCTGCTATGGCTCAGGGGAGGAGCAAAAATGAACATTTTGGACAACCAGACTGACTTCTTGCAGGCCCTGTCATCTACCTGCTGATCACAATTTCACTGCTGGTCAAGCTCAGCCTGTCCTGACCCTATTCCAGCTGTATCTGGCCCTGCATAAGCAGTGAAGTCTGTCTTCTGGATGTGTCACTATGGCAGCACACCTGGGGACAGAGAGGTGACAAGAGCATGCCACCCTGCCTAAGGGCTCAGGTTAGATATGGGGTCTCAGGATGATAAACAATTTGGAGTCTCTGGACTTTGTGCCTACATGCTCCCCAGCAACAAGCTTCTTCCAGCTAGACAAGGGTTACATTTTTGGTGAAAGCATCACAGATGTGTTTGCTGTAAAAACCACAAAGCCACACAGTAATTAGCTACTTTTCTATTTCATGGCATGCTCCAAATTCAGAGGAGGTTAGAAGCAAAGCTTCTTGTGGCTTGCAAACCTCCATGTGTCTCCAGGCTCCACTTTCCAGGGAACACCGTCTTGAAAAGAGGTGGCCCTTAGCTGCAGATGGAGATTTTGTGGATGCCTTCTGAATTTGAAGCTCAGCTCTGTGAATCAGCCCACAGTGCTCCTTTGCTAATCAGTGCTGCTTTGCAACTTGAGGGCAGAGTAAAGGCCTCCCCCTCTGTAAATAGGCTGCAGGAAGGGGATGCTTTGCTCCCCTTTTTACTGGGAAAGCCCTGTTCTCTCCCCTCTTACCTCTCTGAGTTACCCTTCCCTGTACCTGCCTTCCTTTCATCCCAGGAGGATTTCTGCCCACTTAATCCTCACAAACACAGAAAAACCCTAATTACGAGCAACGTGCACTTTAACGAAGCGAGCTGAAGATTGCCTTCAGGGGATCGGCTCCCACCGGGGAATGGATGGGGACCAGCACCCAGCCCCTCCTTGCTGAGCACCTACATGCCCCCGGCACGGTGCGCATCCTCCTCAGCTACCTCCTGTGCACCCCGAAAACGCACGCAGGAGACGAGTTTGCTCTCAGCTACGCCCTCCGACTCCGTAATTAAAACCCCAGCAGACGCACCCGCTGCTGCCCAAGCGGGTGGGACTGAGGTGCCACCCCCCGGCGGGGCCCTGCCGCATCTCACCTCCTGGGGGTGCTCGCAGCTCTCCGCAGGGCTGCGGGCAGTGTCTCAATGAAATTTCCTGTGTGTGCCAGCCCGGCCGGCGCTGCGGGGCTGCTCAGAGCGTGCGGGCGGCTCCGCGGAGCCCAGCGATCCCCGGCCCCAGCCGCGATGGAGTCGGCGGCCCCCAGGCTCAGGCTGCTGCTGGCCGCCCTCTGCCTGCTCGCTTCCCACGGTAAGCTCCAGCTTGCTGCTTTCCTCGCCTCCCCGCTCAGGCAAACTCTCCTTGCTGGCGCGCCGCGCTCGCCTGGACAGGGCTGTGCCTCGCCACAAGGAATTTACGGCGTTTGGGGGGTTATTTGCTTTCGCACCCTGTAACTGTGGGCTGGAAGGTGTGGGGGGGAGGTCACGCCATCCTTTCACACGATGATAAGTTGTGTCGGAGGAAAGGGGCCACAGGCGAGCTGCTGCTGCTTTAAAACTCTGGGACTGGTTTTTTTTCCTCTCTTTCCTTTGCTTTGATCTAACATGTGTGGAAGGAAAGCAGCCATCCCTCTGTTCCCGCCAGCCGCCCGCTGGGGACTCCGAGCTGGCAGTGCCGCCCCGTTCCCGCACGGTGCTTTGCCCCGGCACGGCGGTACTCCCCGGGAGCGCCGCGGTGAAAGGCGCCTTCCACCAGCCCCGGGGAGCAGAGAGAGGCGGGTTGGGCTGGGATGCCCTCTCTAAGGATACTCCGCTCAGCCGTAAGTGCTGCGCCGTGCCGGGCAGCTTCTCCGGGTGGGCAGCTGGCCGGGCCAGGACCACCGTGCGCGGCTGCCGAGTTTCCCTTCCTTCGAGCGGGCGGTTCCCGGCGCTGGAAGCTCGCCGGCCGCTAGCCGGAGGAGGGATGCTCCACGCCTGAGTCCGCACCAGCCCTGGCGGGCAGCGTTTCCGTACCGAGGCTCCGGGGCCTGACAGTGGAACAAGGGCGGTGGCAATTTAAACTGCAGTTCATCTGTGGACGAAGGAGCCGAGAACGAAGCTGGGAAGGACAGTGGTCTCACCCTGCCCTGCGCAACCGGGGGTCCGCATCCTGTTGGGTTTGGCTTCTCCTTCTGCCCTGAGACGACAAAGTGACCACCTCCAGGATTTCTGCCAGCACATCCCCAGGAAGAAATGATGCCCCCACAGCCCCTTCTCCTCTGGGACAGCAAGGCTAGTGTGGATTTGCTTTGCATCTCATTTGAGCATCTCTCAACATCCAGGAACGATTCTCAGCATCAATGTGGGGCTTTGGATTATTTCATTTATCCATCTAGGGTGCTGGGACTGAACATCAAGCCTTTGCAAAACACCAGCCTTGGACTCTGATGTTCAACATGAGCCTGGTGCCAGAGTTACTAAGCTTTGTGCAACTCTGTGCCTGCCAAAACTTTCTGAACCCCCAGCTAATTTTAGCAGGGCTTGATGGAGTAGAGTCCTTGGAGGCATCCAGCTCCTATGTGGTTTAGGGACGCTGGCAGGTAGGTGGATGAAGTGGCACCTCTCCACCCAAAGGATGGCAGCTGAGCCTGGCTTTCCAAAACCGCATCCCAAGTGCAAACCCAGCATTGTGATCCCATCCCCGAGCCAAGCCATGCTGGAAGAGGAGCAAGCTAGGACCCTCCAGTGAGTGCAAGTAGCTCGAGGCTGCTCTCCCCATAACCTGGATGATGTACCCAGGGTGCAGCTCTGCAGGAAAAAAGCCATTTGGCTCCTCCAGGTACAGGAGATGAGAGCCATTAACACAGGTGTCTCAAGCATCTTCAGTAAGTCTTTTCTCCTTTTTCTTTCCTGCTCTAAGTACTTGTGCTGAGGTATGGATGCCCCTGCACATCTCACCTGATTGATAACTCTGAAACATAATGACACCTTGTGGCACTTTCATGTGAGACTGTTAGAAAAACTCCCACAGGAGGAATTAAAGCTGGGTTCCTCACTTTGACACTGAGCAGTCACTCTCAATCTGACAGCCCCTTCCACTGCTGTGGTTGAGCTCCCCCAAAAGCCGCAGCCCTCCAACCCGGATTTCCCTGGAGTGGAAAGAGGTGGGATGATGTGGAAATCACTTCTGTAAGTCACAGGAGTGTAAATCAACCACTTGCTTCTCAGAGCAGGGGACCAAAGTCAGGAGAAGCAGCCTGGTCACCAACTGGTCAGCAGTTTTGGTCACCAAACCCAGAATCTGGCATAAAATCTTGTTTTATTTAAGCTGTTGGTTGGCAGAGCAACACAGGCTCCTTGGCATTAGTACTTTTTTTTCACTTCATTTTCTCTGGAAGGAGAGTTCACAGGTTTCAAGCCAGGCAGTGATGCTGGCACTGGGCATGTACCAGAGCTGCACCAGGCTCCATGCTGCACCGATGCAATGCTGCAGCTAGGAGCCAAAGACACTGAGGTGCCAAAGAGGAAGGGGGGCACTTTTGGCACCCACTTGAGCTCTCCTCTGTCTTTACCAGATGGTGACAAGACAACAGCTCTCTGCTTGGACCTTGACGGATCCAGGCTCTCTCAGCTGGAGATGTGCAGTGACGGGCATTTGGCTTTATTTTGGCATTTGCCAGCAGCACTGACTTCAAAGGGAATGGTGCAACCAGGACGGGATGGAGCCAGACCTGGGTTCTGGGCAGGGAAGAAATCCACAGCACCCCAGGGGAGATTAAGATCCATGAGTTTTAGCGCAAAGATGCTGACGGAAGACATTTCCTCCGGGTACCATCTGGCATCTAGCACAGCTTTAAAGCCTCGTTACACTTTGGGGAGGGAGCAACCTCCCTGGCGCTGCTATGGGGCAAACTGTGCCTTGCCAGCTCTCCTCTCCCAGCTGTTTTCTCCTCCGCTTGACATCTTTTGGAAGCCTTTCCCTGCTTGGGAGAAGGAAGGGAAGTTGGTAATGCTGAAAGCTTCGCACACGTGGTTAACCTCTGCCCCTCCCCGTGGCTGGGCACTGCTGCCGAAAGCGTGGGCTGGGTTGACTTTCTATCCAGACTGTTCCCATCAAGCCCCGGAGGTGGAGGCTGGATGGTTCAGTGAGGCAGAGGCTTGCAGGCTGTGCAGGGATGCGTGGGATGGTCCCGCTTTATTTGAGGGGGTGTGTGGAAAACAGAGACTCCTGCAGATACTTTTGCAAGGTGTTGGAAGTGTGGCTTCCTCCAATAGAGCCCTGGCTTCCCTTCCTCTGGCTCCCTGGGGAACCCCGAAGTGAATGGGGCACTTCCCGTTGTGGCAGGTATTGAGAAACACATCTGAGGTGCCTTTTGTGCTCAGTGCACCGGCAAGGAGGTGGGGGACCCCCTCTGCTGCATGCCAAAACACAGCCAGCCTAGTCAAGCATCCTGGCCCCAGCAGCATCCGAGGATGAGGAGCAGCTGGGGCTTGAAAACAAGCACAAACTAGGCAGTGTTGAGCTCAGGCCACACAAAGCTCTGCCCCAGCACAGCAGCCCTGGGGATATGCTGCTGCACACACCACGGGGAGCAGGCTGAGGTGCCTGCAGGAAGCCAGTGTGATTAGCCAGAGCAATTTGGCAAATGTCACACTGTCTTCAGCTCCACAGGCCTCCTCGGCACCCTGTGCTGCAGACCAGGGGGGTCTGATGGGGCAGATGCCATCCCCACAGCACCCTCTCCCTGCAAAGCACCCTCAGGTAGGCTGCTGGGACTCTGAGCCTTCACAGCTGTCCTTACACCGTCATCTTAACACCCGTAAATATCCATGAGAGGTGGAAGTCATTGGGTACATTTTCAGTTTCATTCTCTCAAGCAGAGCCCTGTGCTGGGCGGTGACACGGTGACCCTGCCCTGAGGAGGATGCTCTCCAGGCAGCCCAGCGATGGGGAGCCTCTCACCCAGCTGGATGGCTTGCAAGGCAGGCACAGCACACCCTGCCTGTTATTGATGCCTGCTCAGTATAGCAAGTGAAAAACCTCAAAGAGAAACAGTGGCGGAGCTAATGGCACAACAGGATGTTACCAAAATAAAGAACATTTGCTTCATACCATCTTCTCTGTTGCAAACCAGCTCCAGGAACTGTGTTTTCCCAATACTTTAAAGAAAATGAACCCAGAATCTGCTTTTACTTCAGCTTTCGAAAGTGATGTTTGCATTTCTGCAAACACAAAGCAGTGGTGGGGCCAGAGCACCAAAGACCTGCCTGTCTCTGCTTTTTTCTCTTGCCTGATGAACAGCTTCCCTTACCCACCAGTACCCTCCACCAGCATGCTGGGATGGGACCAGTAAGCCCCTGGCTCCTGTGTCTCTGCCAGGCCTCCTGCCTGTGTTTCACAGCCAGCAGCGGTCAGGGATTTCTTTCTGCAAACTGTTTTCATTTTCAAGCAGCTCCTCACAGTCAGCATTGGCCAGTTCCCCCTTGTCCTCCCGAGGGCTGAAAAACAAGCAGGGTGGGACCTGCTCCCTGCCTGATCTCAGGGGGAATGAGCTCCTCCTCGCTGTTTTCTTTTGTATTTTCTCCCCCCACTTTTATTTTTCCTTAGCAGCTGGCTCAGCAGCACTTGTATTTCCTCATTCACAAGCTGTGTCCTGCTGCCTCGCTCCTCGTCCTCTGCATGCTTTGCAGAGGTTCTGGTGTCCCTTTACCTGCCTCCCTGCCCCACACCTCTGCCAGCTCTGCTGGCCCTGGGTGAACTTCTGCTGCTATCATAAGGCTGATGCTCAGATGTATTTAAAGCATGCCTCTCCCCCAGGGCTTATTTCTAGGGTGGAGTTTTGCTCCCAGCCCTGCTGGGATGTTGCTACAGAGCAAGCAAAGGGCTCACGCTGTGCTTCCCACCTCCCTTGTCTTGGGATATGGGGAGCTCATGAGTTTTCTTGCCCTAAGGGCATAGGTGAAGTTTTTTTCCCTCTGCCTGCAGGCTAGTGTTGATGCTGGTTGCTCTCTGCAGCACCTAGCCATCCCTCTGCCAACATAGGTGATGGGTTCGCAGTGCTTGTCTGGCGAAGGATCCCCATTTTGCTATGAACTGAGGACTGTAGGGTCTGATGCATCTGCTGTGTCTTCTTCCTGGCAGGAGGACCAGCAGCTTTCCTCATTACCACCCCATATTCACTGTGCATCTGCCCTGAGGGCCAGAACGTCACCCTGACCTGCCGGATCAGTGGTCCCCTTGCCGACCGCCATGACCTGCTCTACAAAACCTGGTACTTCAGCAGCAACGGTGACCAGAGCTGCTCTGAGAAGAAGCACATCCGCAATGTCACTGAGAAGGAGCTGCACCATGACCTGGGCAGGCACCATGAGCTGCCAGGCAATGGCACCCAAAAATCCCCCGTTGGGGGGCAAGCCAGCCATCATGGGGTGGAGTTTGTCCCAGACCACCATGGTGCCTTTCACATTGTGGTGATGAACCTGACGCTGCAGGACAGTGGGAATTACTGCTGCTACGCTGTGGAGGCCAGGCGGGAGCACGGCAAACCCCACACCCTGCAGGTCGCTCATGGCTTCGTGGAGCTGCAGATCCAGCAAGGTGAGGAGGGCAAGGGGGGCCCCTGACAGCCCTGCATCCATGCCGGGGTGTGTCAGGGTGAGGAGGCAGATAAGGGCTGGTGGGGGATGCTGGGGAGGCAGGGCGAGCTGATGCTGAAAGCCAAAGCCATGTTGCAAGAGTCAAGGAGCAGCAGATGTTGAAGGTTTGAATTAGGGCCAGAGAGCACTGGAACATTAGAAGGAAAAAAAAAAAAGAAAAAATAAATCAAGAGGCTGGAACGCAATAAAATCCGTGCTACATAGTTTCACTGATCTTCTTCAACCTCTTGCTGGAAGAGAGGAAAACAAACCTCAACATAAAAGGAGCTGGCTGGTCATCCAAGCCTGAGTGAGGGCTGCAAGCATTGCTTGGGATGCAGGGCTTGTGGATAATCTCAGGGCAGCAGTCCAGTGAGGAGAGCTGCCCAGGAGGTGTGAGATAGAGGGGACAGCATCTCCTGCCCTCGATTTGCAGTGTTAGGAGAGAGAGGTTTTCTTTTAGACAAAAAAACCCCAAACCAACCCAGAGCCCTGCTGCCATGAGGAAAAAGGGGTCTTGCAGCAGGAATCTCAGTGTAAGCTTCCCAGGATTAAACTCTTGCTTTTGGGAATCTCTGGGCTGATTTTCTTAATACTTATGAGCAAATGCAAGCGCAGCTATCAGGAGCAACGTGGGACCTGAGCAAATCACTTGAGATTTAACATGCTTTTCTCCTCCACAGGCAGAGGAGGGCTTCAAAACTGCACGTTTCATACTGCTGCCAGCAAAGGTAAAGGGAAAAAAACACCTCTCCAATGCTCTGCTCACCCGTGTATTTCCCTAGGGATGCCTGCTTGCTGTAAACACACCAGTGTCCAGATGCAACCTCACAGTCAGGTGTGGGAGAGTGATTTCTGAGGCTGTGCCCATGGGTGCATCTGACAGGCACATCCTGAGGAGAGCCTCTTCTGGCCCATCACCTGGACATGACTGCCCTGAAGCCTGTGGGGATCCTTCACCCTGGAGTTATAAATCACCTGAGCCCTGCAAAACATGATTGGGGATTTAGTGGCTGCTGCCATGAGCAGATGGGCAGGGACAGAAAGGTAAAGAGTTGCAGGAACCTCTTGCAACTCCCTGCCATCATCACAAGCCCATACCCCCTCACCCCAAGCAGAGATGCTCCAGCAGGGGAAATCCAAATCTTGTTTGAGTGCTCAGACAATGTCTAAATGCTGAAGGTGCCTAGGCAGGTGATGCCTCAGAGGGTTGCTCTGTCTATCTGCCCCAGTTTGCTGGGGTAATAAATGGGTGGATAGTGCTAAAATTGGTTTGCAGCATGGTTAAGGCCAGCCCAGCCATGGGAAACTGCCCCCTGCTCCCCATGAGTAGCAGTTTCTGCCTCAGCCCCTCAGCACTGGGACACCCTGTCCTGCCAGGCAAAAAAGAAAAGGGGAAACATCTCCCCCCACTCCAAACCACACACATGGAGCAAGAAGTTGCTTCCCCACATGGATGTGCAAGAGAAGGGCTTGAGCTGAATTTGCTCTCGATTTAGGCAGCCCTTGACCCTGCCATCCCACATGGACCTTGATGGCCACAGACATGCCTGCAAGGCCGCCAGCGTTTCTGGGGAGCCTCTATGGGTAGTACCGTTAGTGTTTGTTAGCAGAGGCCTTGGGTAGCAAGCCCTTTGATGCCTGAGTACTTTGAGGCACCTTGATTTAATGAGCTGGTCATGGGTTGAAGTCAGCACTCTTTGAAATTGCTGGGAGCCTTTCTGCTGACTTCAAAGGGCTTTATCAGGCCTCCTGCTTCTCTCCTCATATCTAGAAGAACAAAGACAGACCTTGGGATGTCCTTCAGCAATGGAGGATTTTGGTAAAGGTCCAAAACTGATGCCTCAGGGCTTATCTCCGGAACCAGCAATGCATCCCAGCATGAATCCCAGCTAGGAATGGACCACCCATGTGTGTGAAAGCCTCATAGCACCAGGCGTGGGGCAATGCCAGTCCTGCCCCACGCTTCTGGTATGGCTTGAGGAAACCAAGGCAATGTAAGGTGAGTCCTCTCCATCACCCACTCCAGCTCTGCCCTCTTGCGTTGCAGATATCACAGCCGCTGCACTGGCAACGGGCGCCTGCATCGTGGGCATCCTCTGCCTGCCCCTCATCCTGCTCCTGATTTACAAGCAGAGACAAGCTGTCAGCAGCAGACGTACGTACCCTCCCCTTGCCAGCTGCCTGCAAGGACACCCATCTCATCTCCTGGGCTGCATCAGCGTGGCCTTTATGGGCTGGGATGTGTTCCACCGGGATCAGCTGGTTCAGCTGCCCATGAGCACAGTGTAAGGTGGCCCAAAGAGAGGTCCCTGCCAGATGGCCCCTGGAAAGCTGTTCTTGGAAGGGCCAGCCATGCCTGTAGGCTGCTGATGAGGAGTGTGGGATAGAAGCGGGAACTGTGATGCCTGCAAGGCACCCAGGGAGACTGCAAAGATGCTGCCAGGCCCCCTCCCTGCTGAGCCCTTTCCTCCCCATCCCCTGTAAGAGCTGGCTCATTTACTCATCTGTCCTTCCACCATACACCTGAAATAGAAGCTTTGCCTTCTAAGTGATTGAAAAAGCATTATTCATGCTTTTTCTTGCCTTCTTATTAAAAAGACCCCTTATACGTCTAAGGCAATAGGACTGCAGCAAGCCAGGTCTCCCCACACTGCCTCAGCCCTAGAAAACCAGACAGTTCCAAGATGCTGCCAGCTCCTGCCTGTGCTTGGCTCCCAGTGATTTCAGTAATTAAGCAGAAAGGGGCACCACCTTAACCAGCAGAGCCATTTCATCAGGCCTTGGGCAAGCCAGGGGCCCTGTGGTTTCTCTCACCAAGCTCAGTGGGTGGCTGCGTGGCATTGAGCAAACCCTTTGGAGAAGTGGGTTTTGCAGCAGCAGTGGGTGTGATGCCGGCACGAGAACGGGAACTGTGCTTTCGACATCCATCTCGGGCTGAAAAGACTGGCCACATGCCTTCATGCACCCATTTTGCTGTGGCTGGGATGCAGCTTCCATCCTATGCTGCAAAGCATCACCTGGATGCTATTTAATCCAAGAAAGATGGCAAATTCCCAGGGAAATTTGCTTCTGGGTGTCTTGGACTAGGTTAGCTACAGGTTATTTTTACCAGGTGCTTTCCATCAGCACAGTCTGGGCCAAATCTTGTGCATCTTGGCTCAGGATGCTTTCCGTGCAGCACCCCTGAGTAACACAGCCTGCAGGATCTGCTGCGGCTGTGGCAAAAGGGGCGAGGGGATCAATAACAGGGTGCTGCCTGGACAAACACAGGGGCAACCAAATGCTGGGGTGGCATTTTGCAGAGCCCTAGGAGGGTGTCACCGGCAGGTGGTGGGTGCATCCGGGCACGAGCAGGACCAGGCTGCAGCCCAGATGCTGCACTGCGCTCACCTCACCCTCTGCATTGGCGTAAGTGCCTCCTTCCCCCTCCTTTACAGGCTGCGGTTTCAGTCCAGGAGGAGGCCAGGTTGGGGAATAAACAAGGTGGGAGATTGCAGAAGGAGATTTGGGAGCAAAGAAGGGGCTGATGCTAAAGAAGGGGGAAAGGGTTTGAAGGATGCAGAGAAAGAGGAGGAATTGGATATGGATGGGACCACCAGAAAGTGCTGCCAGTGGGTCTGGGTTTGACACTGGGCTCCACGCTGCCAGCACTCACACCAACTGTTTTGTCTTTGGCAGGTGCCCATGAGCTTGTCAGGATGGAGAGGTGAGGAAACCCATGTGCTTCCAGCTCCCCTCAACCTCCTTGCACACCCCTCTGCCTACATCCTGGACCTTGCAAGGGTTTTGTCCTGTCCTCTCCTCCCCTTGAAACTGGCATGTATCCTCAGCCCACTAGGGCAAAGGGGATGCTGGTGGCACTCATACCTGGAATCCTGTCCTTTTCCAGGCAGCCACTGTTCCTCTTCCCTTCCTTTGAATGGGAAGTGCCTCCTTTCTTTTTGCCTGTGCCAAGGGCACACATCTTCCCACGCTCCAGAACTTGAAACCAGGGTGCCTTTCAGCTAAGCTTCCCCCTCTGCAGCGGGCTTCCTTCTTGCTCTCACCTGAGGTGCCACTGCCTGAACCTGCTCCCTGCCCTGCCTGTTGTTCCAAGCGCTCAGCTTTATCCCCTGGGATGAAAAAGGCTCCTGAAATAAAGACGCAAATCCCCACCTCTCACACCCTCTCCTCTCCTCTCCTCCAGCAATGCCCAGGGCATTGAGAACCCTGTCTTTGAGGCGGTCCCCTCAGCCAGCATGGAGCCACGGCCCCGACCCCAGCTCTCCTACATGGCCAGCCGGCAGCCCTCCGAGTCCGGACGGCACCTGCTCTCCGAGCCTGGCACCCCCTTGTCTCCCCCCACCCCTGGGGACTGCTTCTTCCCAACACTGGGTGAGTGACAGGCAATCCTGAGCCCCCATGGACATGGCAGGAGGGGTGGGAAGAAAAGGGGCAGCCAGTGGGATAAATCGGAAAGGGGGGGAATGTTAAATATTGGCTGCAAACTTTGCATTATGTGGGATGTCAGGTCCCAGGAACGTGAAGATGGGAAGGACTCAAAGTCTGTTTTCCATACAAAAGCAGAGTTTCGCTGCTTGCCAAAACAGATCACTACAGCTCTCAGCTAGACTAATACTCCTGGTCTGTCCTTTTCCAGATCCTGTTCCCGACTCACCAAATTCCTTGAAAGAGTAAAGACCCTGGAGGAAACCACATCCCCCAGTCGCAGCTGGGAGAGGCCGGGCAGCCACTGCGCCATGAGCCCAGCCGGGACCCTGTGGAGGACAGCATGGCCACGGGCAGCAAAGCCTTACACCATGAAGCTGGGAGCAGGAGCCCTGACCTCACCTCCTGTCCTGGCTCTGCCCTGGGGCTGAAAGTGAACCTCTCTTGCCTGGGTTTCAGTTTTTAACTACTTCTATGGAGAAGAGCACGGCTTTGTACTGCTCACATTTTATAGGCTAGCTGAAAACTGGGGATGTGGGGAAGGAAGGATGACCTGCACCCGCAAACCTCCCCAGGGACTTAACTTATTGCCAGGGGTTTAAGCTCTGCAATATCAACCTGATTCTGCATCTTTGAACATCCTCTCTGGGAGCGGATGGTAAAGTACTTTATCCACCATGAGACAAAACAAGGTCACTGGCCAACCTTGTACTACCTTTTTCTTTGCAAAACAGGAAGGGGAGAGGCTCCCTGCCGCTGATGGAACCCTCCTTCCCTACCAGCCTTTTGAGATGGTTACGGACATGCAAGGCTGCAGCCTTTTCAGCTGGACACATGTTGGGAGAAGCCGTATTTCTGCTGCAATTTTATCCTCAGCTTGGGATCAGGGGAATTTATCTTTCTTTCATTATCAGTGCTGATTAAAAGAGAAAAAAAAAAAAAGGATGTTTATGGTTTTGTTTGGTTTTGGTTTTGTTTTTTTTTAAATGATTGTAAATTAGAAAGTTTATCTGGAGGGTGTAGGAGGATGTTCCCGTGACATGGCCGAGAGCCCTTGCAGAGAGGCAGAGGCATAGGAGCATGCAGTGGATGCTGGGAAACGCTCTGGCTAGCTTCCCCTCATCCTCCTGGGGCCAGCGTGGCCAAAGCACACGTCCCTGGGGCCACTGCTTTCAGCCACGCTGAAGGACCCTGCAATGCCCCATGGGATGCAGGTGCACTCCCAGCATCCTCTGTCTGAACACAGCACCCTGGCATCGCCTATCCAAAAGAATCCATGGGTCAGGCTCCAGCATGACTCAACCCCTGGTGAGGACATAAAACCTTGTGGTAGACACTGTTACTCGAAGGGTGTGTTTCTGTGTTTGTTTTGATTTCTGTTGCTTCTGTTTCTGTTGTAAAGTGGGGGGGAAATTTCCACTAGACAAACATAAACATTAGTCATATCAAAACAGTGTCAGATCTGAGCAATAGGCGTACCAGGCAGCCTGCTCGGGCACAGCATCCCAGGCAGCACGCTGGATTTTCATACTACGTGGCTGCAGGAAGCAGCATTTGCCTCTGCAGGGGGAGGGGACACCCCGGCCTGCTGCAGGATTTGATTAATCCTGTGCTGGTTACAGCAAGAGGAACTTCAAGATGGTCTGGCCGCAGGCAGAGGGATAAAGAAGCCAGCACCAACGCCCCCACTGCAGACGTAACTTCCTGAGCACAGGACTTGTGCTTTACTGCCAGCCACAGCTCAGCCCCTTTCCTGGCTTTGCTGGGGAAGCTCGCCCAGTGCCTCTGGCACTTCTCTCTCCCTGTCCCAGTAGCTGCAGCTGGAAAGACACACAGGGGATCTGCCTGCCCATGGGCCCTAACTGCGTTGAAACCCTCTCCAAGTCACAGAATCATCACAACATCATAGAACCATTCAGGTTGCAAAGCACCTTTAAGATCATCAATTCCAAACATTAACCTAGCACTGCCAAGTCCACCACTAAACCATGTTCCTAAGCATCACATCTACACATCTTTTATATACCTGCAGGGACAGTGATTCCACCACTGCCCTGGGCAGCCTGTTCCAATGTTTGACAGCCCTTTCAGTGAAGAAATTTTTCCTAATATCCAATCTAAACCTACCCTGGCACAGCTTGAGGCCGTTACCTCTTGTCCTGTCACTTGTTACTTGGGAGAAGAGACTGATCCCTACCCCACTACAACCTCCTCTCAGGTAGCTGTAGAGAGTGATAAGATCCCTCCTGAGACTCCTTTTCTCCAGACTAAACAACCTCAGCTCCCCCAGCTGCTCCCCAGACTTGTGCTCCAGGCCTTTCACCAGCTTTGTTGACATTTTCTGGAACCCACTCCAGCACCTCAATGTCTTTCTTGTAGAGAAGGGCCCAAAACTGAACACAGTATTCGAGGTACGGCCTCACGAGTGCCAGGTACAGGGGGACAATCACTTCCCTAGTCCATTTGCTAATGAATGCACTGTTTGACGACAGAAAAAAGCTTTGATGGAAACAGTGTTGCAGGGGTCTTGCTTTTGGTATGCCCTGTGCTGCAGGCAGCTGTGGTGGGCAGGCAGAGGTGAGATGAACAGCCACGTTCTCTGACAAGAGGCACTGATGCAGCAGATCGGGGCACTAAGTGGCTTCAGGGACCGTTTCCTACCTGGTCAGCTTGTCAGAAGGAAAACCAGACTTTTAGGGGAGAGAGGCGATGGCCCTGCAGGCATTCAGCAGCAGCCTTGGCACACTGGGTCCTGGCACTCCACCTTGGCCCAGTGGTGGTGGAGAAGATGGCATGGTGCTGTACCTCTGGGGAGGATGCTCATGGTGAAGGTGACCCAGCAAGATGCCCTTAAGGACCTTGATGGACCCTTAAGGACCCCAGCTCTTGCAAGTGCCTGGCTTGGGAACACACACTGAGCTAGTGCTGTGCTGCTGGCTGTTTTCCACTGCACCAGCACCTGAGGCTTTGCTCATGAGGAGAGTGAGGAGGCGCAGAGCTTCACCTGAACTCTTGTTTCGGAGCGGGTGGACGGGAACAGAAACTGCAGAGGCTGAAGCAGCCCTGGCTCAGGGTGGCTGCGAGATAGGAATCTGAGCAGCTTTACTGATTCACCCTGCCTCAGGGCAGCACCAGTGCCTGGGGTCTGTGGATATCAGGAGGAGTCCAGCTGCAGCACATGTGGTTGATGCAGCTCCCTTGGCCAGGCATCCTTCCTTCCGCTGCCAGAAGCATCCTGAAGACTCTGGAGCAGGGCCAGCCCTTGGGGAGGTGCAGCTGCAGGCTTGCACCAGTGACAAACAGAGCTTGGGTGACTCCTGCAATTCCCATGTAAGGACATCAGGACCTTCCAGTTGCAGCTCACCAGCTTGCGAAGGATTTCTTTCCTGCAGTGCTTGTTGGGGTAAATGCTTCCCTTTTATCATCAGCATTTTTAGCTTTTCTCCCCTACATTTCTAGACTGGCCAAGAGGATGGCCAGTCTTCCATGCACCCTTGCTGTCCTGGATATCACAGATCATCCCAGGACTTCCAAGTCCTCTTCCAGCTCTGTCTCCCCTGCCTCTCCATACTCAGAAGGCCAAATCTTGAAGTACATGAAGTACGTGAAGTACACATACAAATTATAGACGATAATCCCCTTTTGTGCATCATTGCATCAGCCCAGACTTGTGAAACAGAAGTAGGCGACAGACTCCTGACAGACATCATTTCATGATCCAGGCATGAGGCCAGCAGTCCCCAAGTGACATGCAGGACAGCCTTTCACAAGACCTAAGTATCCTCGAGCTCTGAAATGGGCTGAAACTTCTTTCCACTCAGGAATCGGGTCACTGGACACTTTGTTTTGCTTCAGCATGACAGGATTTTGACTGTTGCTGCTGGCATAACTTTCACCGGTGATGCGGTGGTCATGCAGCAGAACTCTGAGGACAAGCGAGGCTGCTGGGACACTGCTTTGCACCAGTGTGAATTGATAAGCTGTGTCACTTGTCCTCTCTGGCACTGGGAAGAGAAGAGGCCATTGCCATTGGCAATGGGATTTGCCAGTTTAGCACACGGCATTCCTCACCACAGCAGCATCACCAACGCTCCCATGGTGCTGGGGCGATGGGGACAAGGAGGAGCTGGCAGTATCGGGTGCTGCAGTTACACAAAGCTGCCTTCTCTCATTCTAGGGGAAGAGACTTACTAGATTTAAGCCACAGTGGCAGCAGGGCTTAAGAAAAAGATGGCAATATGCAAGAAGATGTGTGAACTACCCAGGAGGGAGCAGTTAAAAGTGCAGAGCCTGAAGTGAGAATTGCAAGCCACAGCTCACACTGCTGTTTGCAACCTGTTTCCTCAGAATGTACAGCAGGGCTTTGCAGCGAGAGCTCTGCTGGGAGATCAGAGAGATGGCAAGAGATAGCAGGTAGGGGCTGGGGAGAGGAAGGACGGCAGGGTGTCATGCCTCCCCATCTCACAATTTGGGCTTGCTTTCTGCACACAGTTCCTCGCTCACATCCCTGCAGAGCTGTGGGCTTAGGAGGGACTCAGGGCTGGAAAATGCCCCAAATGTTATTTGCTCATTTGACCCTCAAACGCCAGAGTCCTCTTTAGAGGCCCAAATAATGAAACTTGTTACTTGTGGAGCGGGGAAGGCGCGAGTGAGAAAAGCCAGGCTGCAGCAAACGGAGTTGCCGGGCACTCCTGCAGCCTGGTAACCACAAAGCAAGGTGGCCACATCCCCAGGACAAAGTACGATGGACAGGATGTCATATCAGGCCCCAAATGCAAGCTCAAATCCTGCTCACCGTGGGCAAGGCACTCCAGGTGGCAGCAACATGACCAACAAGCTGCCCAAGTCTCACAACAGCTATAGTAGTAATTACTGGAGCTCTTCTCATTTGCCGGCACTAGAGCAGATACACGGTGAGCTGAACCATGGCTCAGATGCTGATCCAGTGACCCCCTGCCCTGAGATGGGTGAGCAACATCCAGAGACCTTTCAGACTCTGAGTGTGATAAACTGGTGGGCAGGAAAAATCCTGCAGCCGCCAGCACACTTGCCCATTGGGATGCTCATAATATTTTTGGCATTTACAGATGGGAGACAGCAGCTCCCCAAGCGACTGCAAGAGATGGTCCTGCAGGACCAGGTGCCAAAGAAGGCTCTAAACCAAACCTATACTCAGCAGATTTGGACCCTGAGTCACAACCCAAATGGCCAGATCACCAAAACATCACACCCTGTGCCTGTTCCACCTTTCTGCACTCAATATCTAAGCTCGCTGCCCACAGCACTGCCCAGCTCCATCCCCTTGGAAAGCACATTTTGGTGGCTCACCGACAGGGAGGGGTTGCCCTCATCCTCAACAGTGACCACCAGGCTGTAGAAGCTCTGCCGCTCGCGGTCTGGTGGGGATGGCCGGGTGGCAATCTCGCCGGTGACACGGTCCATGCGGAAAGCCAGGTCCTCATTCCCGCGGGTGATGTAGTAGGAGAGGACGCTGTTGAGGCCAATGTCCCGGTCGGTGGCACGTACCTGGGCCACTGCTGTGCCACCACCAACATTCTGCAGGGTGAGATGGCAGGGTGAGTGGCAGAGATACACGACATGGATCACATGCACCTCATAATGTAGAAAATACACAATTAATAACATAATTCTAATATAAAGAGGGGTTTTTTCCCAGGCATTGCGGTGCTTGAGGTTCCAAACTTGCTGCCCCAACACCCAGCAGCCAAGCAGAAGGCTGCTATCCTTCACAAGTTCCTGGATGCTATTTTTTTTGGTGCTTATTGCAAACAATGTTTCATTAAGCCCTTATTGTAATCCTCTTCCTGTAATTTATATATGGCTTGTACTAGAAATGCTTTTGTTTGTTTTCCAGGTTTGCTCTTTCTCAAATTGTTGTGAGTTTTGACTGCACTACATTTAAGATGAAATAACTCTTGTGATTGTATGACTATAAGGCTGGGTGAGGCACTGGAAGAGGTTGCCCAGAGAAGCTGTGACTGCCCTATCCCTAGAAGTGTTCAAGGCCAGGCTGGAGGTGGCTTTGAGCAACCTGGTCTAGTGGAAGGTGTCCCTGACCATGACAGGAGGGCTGGAACTAGATGAACTTTAAGGTCCCTTCCAACCCAAACCAGTCTGTGATTCTGTAATAGGTGCAAAGACTTAACTTCATGCAAAAACTTAACAAGTCTACTTGCTCTGCCACTGCTAGCTCAGCTGAGAATCAGCCACAGGCTTAGTAATGGAAGGCTCTGCCCTTTGCTTGAGTGCTCACATAGTTTTTGGCTTGAAATTCTGAAATTAAATGTATTTTCTACATTAACTTTTAAAAAGAAATGGAATAAAACTAACAGGCAATGTTTGCTGTTAAGTCACCAAAGCCAGCTACTGCTACACATCATCGTACCTGTTTTTCCTTACGCTACAGCATCTCCCATTTACTGCAATGAATCAGTTTGATTCCCTGCTCCAGAAAGCTAAGTGTATTAGGTCCTATGTAGGCTGGCACAGCCTGGAAGAGCGTAGAAATCAGTGTGTGTGCAAAGGTGAAGGCTGTGTAATGGACTCAGAGCTCAGCTAATTATTTTTGGATGGCCCCATCACAGCGGAAAGCAAACCAGAAATTCTGTTCTTCAACCAGCTCTGAACATGTATTAAATAGA
Source organism: Coracopsis vasa (assembly GCA_026283785.1). Classification (NCBI taxonomy): domain Eukaryota; kingdom Metazoa; phylum Chordata; class Aves; order Psittaciformes; family Psittacidae; genus Coracopsis; species Coracopsis vasa. The sequence goes on from JANHGB010048147.1 coordinate 21,108, forward strand.
TAAGAAAATCCTAACAGGGCAATAACGTTAATGCAAAGCTATTAATCATGAGCAGCAGTTCCTCACAGCTAAGTGTCACCGGCTATTACTCATATTTCAGTTTTCATCATCAAATTGAGAACCCCCCGGTCCAAGAATTAAACTGACAGGAAATAAGTTGTCTTTTCTCACGCCTGATTGTGTTTTATTGCTTAATTATCTAGCTCTTGCCGAGCTGCTTCCTGAAAGCAATTCCTATTCTGCGCTGCGCCACCTCCTGTGTCATTTTCGTGGCATTTCCATTGGTGTGTAGCCACTTCTCCTTCCTGCTGCTCTCTGCATCCTCATGGGCTTAAGCTGACTGCAGAGCTCTCTCCTATTCCCAAACTATGATGCCATCACAGGGGAGGGCTTGCAAGGGGCCATGAACCCTTAAATCATCCAAAGTGAGGTCTGACCACAGGGCAGGTGTGGGGATGGAAGGAGAGAAGCAGGGCTGGGTACTCACCTCACTCACGCTCACATTGTAGCCGAAGGGGCTGTCGATGATAGGGGGGTTATCATTGACATCAAGGATGTTCACTCGCAGAGTGTGCTCCTTCCTCCGGGGAGGCACACCACCATCCGAGGCTTGGATCTGCAGTCAGGGGTGGATTTTCAAGAAAAATACTATTTGTAAGATCACAGCCCCAAGAAAACAGCCTCAGTGCTCAAACCAGAAGAAGCCAAAGGATGCAAGCAGGGTGGTTTGGTGCTTACTCGTAAGGTGTAGTGATCCAGCAGCTCCCGGTCCAATGGCCGTGCCACAAACACCTCTCCATAGGTACTGTTGGTGGTACGGATCTCGAAAGCTCGGCCAATGTTCCCTGAAGCCAGCGAGAAAGTCACCTGGAGAAGAAAAATAGGGAATGTCGTGAGGAGGAAGGACAGAAAGATACCCTACAATAATAAACCCAGCATCCCCTAGGGAAGTCTCTAAGCATTTTAAAAGGTCCAACATGTTGGGGTCCACGGGTATGGTTGCTGACTGCAGCCACCCCAAAGCAAACACTCATGTGCCAACCCCAATCACATTCACAGCTCTTCTATGATGTTAGCAATTTTTGATATTAAGGGTGATGGGACCTCATTAACGTCTGTCTGTGTGGTAAAGAAAACAACAAATGTCAGAGAGCTTCCTGTTCAGCCTGCCAAGAGAGGGCCTCACTGCCATTCCCCATGGGAGGAGATGCCACAGCTGGTTTTCCAATTGCCACACTCATTTTGACATGTGTCCCACAGAGCCCTTTACCCCAGACAGCCCAAGGAGGATGTTTTCCCTCACCTGCTGCATGCCTCTATTGGGGAGTGCTGGTACCCACTTCACAAACAAAACTCTAGGCATCAATGTTCAGTTTGCTCTTGCAGGGATGCAGAGGAGGGGAAGGGATTGGGAAGATGCTGATGGAGGCATTTTGTGCCAGTGAAACACTATCCCAGCATCACAGGCAGCTCCAGCCTGCTGTGCCAGGCTCCCTACCTGCCCGTTGCTGCCTGCATCTGGGTCACGGGCCAGGACCAGAGCCACACGCTTGCCAACAGCACTGTCCTCTGCCACGCTCACGGACGAGTCGGAGGTGATGTCGAACTGGGGGCTGTTATCGTTCTCATCCAGGACTGTGATGGTCACCTACGGACATGGCAAAGGGCTCAGGCAGGGCCAGGGCAGGAGCTGGCCCCCTGCCCACCTGGCATCAAAAGCCAAACTGACAGCTCCAGCAAACTCTCGACCCATTGTACCCCTCTGAGATGCCAACAGTGTCAGTGTTGTCCATCCCATGTAGGAATGGGTGCAGGTATTTGAGCCCAAGAGCTGAAGCTACATCCCTGTCTACAGAGGAGAAGAAGGAGGAGGTGGAGGGATGCTTAGAGGCTGGAGAAAGTGCAAGGGTGCTGCAGTTTTCAGTGGTGGATTTTTCTATGGAACATCCTCTGCTTTTTTATCCTCCAAATAGCTGGGCAGAGCAACTCACGCTGCTTCAGGGTGAACCTTTCCTGCTAAGCTTTTCACAAGCAATAATTTCATCTGTGCTTACAGCCCAAATGTTGGATAGTGTTTGCTTTAAAGCTAAAGGGACACAAAGAAGACAGAACTGCACGTATTTAACTAACCCAGAGTGAGAGTGGCATAGAGAAGACCTGAGCTTCCTCCTGGGAAGGAAGGATGCTGGTCAGGAGATGCTCAGAGAGGCATCCCAACTGCAGGTGATGGGGGACCAGGCTACCTTGGCCACAATTAGCCAGAGGAAATGCTCTCATCACATTTGTAATCCAAGAGCTGCAACACGACACAGAAATGGGAGAGGAAGAGCCTTTCTGTTCCCGGGGCTCTATTTATGGGTGGCCCAAGCCCCAGGTGTGTCCAGGCTGAATGAAACAACATCCCAGAGGAAGCTGGGGAGCGAGTTGTGTGCTTTGGGGTGATTCAGTTATTGTTGCCACTGAATTAAAAGCAGAGAGCCAGGAGCAGGGAGAGTCCATTCAGCTGCTGTGATGGATCCAGCAGCTGCTGTCCCAGATGCCAGATCAGGGTGTTGGGATTTCTGCTTGCCAGCAGCAGGGTGGCTCACAGGCTCCGCACCATACCCCGGGCGGTGTCACAGAGGCTGGTGCTGGTGGGATGGGCTGGGAGACCTCCACCGTGGTCCTTCCCCACAGCTCAGTATGGAGTTTGGGATGGATCCTGGCCCCCACGATGATGCCAGTGTGACGGATATGCTTACCTTCTGTTGCAGGACAGCAGAGGAGGAAACAGAAAACAGAGAACCAAGAGTTAGTGAGGGATAAGGAGGTGCAGGTATATGCAAGGGGCAGTCCTGCATCTTGTTCTAGCAGTGCTGGGGTCCGCAGGTACCCCCTGCAGTGTTTCAGAGGCTCCTCTGTTGTTTCATCCCTTTGTTTTTAATAGGTAAACTTCTTGGCAGTGCATCCCGCATGCCTCCTGCCCCAGCAGAGAAATGCAAATCACCCTCATACTTGGCTGCCTTTGAAACTGCCAAATATAGCCCTCTTAAATATAAACCACAGTGAAGTATTTCAAGGCATCCAAATTTACCTCACTTAAAACTGCTTTAGCTTGGTAGGTGACCTGCAAACTCTACAGTTTGGGATGGTTTTTTTCTTTTTGTTGTGAGAAATTCCAGCCTATGACATGCAGAAGCTAAATGCAGGGTTTCCCCAAATCAGGGTTTCCAGCTGGAGCAGAAAGACCAGCTAGGACATGCTGTCCCATGCCAGAGAAAGAGGGAGGTGACTTCAGGTTATCAGAGGATGGTGGGGAAGCGGGTAGAATCTACTCACCACCGTAGAGTCAATCTTTGGTCCTCCATCATCAGCCACCACCGTCAAGGTGTAGAAATCCCCTTTCTCTCGATCCACCTGGCCTTTGACCGTGATCACACCCTGCCAAGGATGAACAGCAATTGCGTCAGCCACCAACACTGAGGTTCAGGGTGGACAACCAAGCCAGAAGGGCCCATGCTGTAGCTACTTACAGTGATCCCATTGATTTTGAAGAGGGAGAGTGCCTGGGCATTGGTGTTGGGGTCAAACTTGTAGGTGATCTGGTTGAGGTTGTCGATGGAGCGGGCCTGGACCCGCAGCACCTCAGAGCCTAGGGGGATGTTCTCCATGATCACGGCCTCATAGCTACTGTTAGAGAACTGCACAGCCTCGTCCAGCTCATTCAGCAGGCTGACGTACACGCTGCAGAAGCCCTGATTGTAGGGGGGCGCTTGGTCTGTGGCAGAGACATTCATCAGGTAGCTGGTTTTGGTCTCATAGTCCAGGTACTCGATTGTTGTGATGAGGCCAGTGCTCTCATCGATCTCAAACTTCCCTTCTGCCCCTGACAGGATTCTGTAGTTCACCAGACCGCCGTTCCCTGGGACAGAGCAGGAACAATGGTGCCAGCTGAATCAAGCATCCTGAAGAGATGGGCACCACCAATGCCGACCCCAACCATGGAGCAGAGCCCATCCCACATGGGGATTTCAACCCAGCCAAGCCAGGATCTGTGTAATGGTTGATTTCACCACTTCCCCACCAAGTGGGGTATTTCTCACCCCCAGCTTCCTACCTGTGTCTCGGTCTGTGGCCCGCACCACTGCCACTGAAGTCCCTATCCCTGCTGTCTCCCGCAGCCCCAGGCGGTTGTACTGCCGCTGGGTGAACACCGGCACTTCATCATTGACATCTTCCACGTAGATGATCACCTGTGAAACCCCCCAGAGAAACCATGGGCGAGCCAGGAAGGCTTGTGAACCCTTGCCAACACACGGCACGCATCTGCTGCACAGGAGAAATGCTATCTCTAGTACAAACACCATGTAATGGACAGTGAACACACAGAGTTTAACATCATAGATTTAAGCAAGCCCCATGGTTAGAATGATTCAAGATTTCCCTGGCCAGAGGGAGATACAGCCTGTGTATTAATTTCAGTGTGCTTTGGGATCTCCCGCTCATAACCCTGCAGTTAGAGACCCTGCAATGTGGAAATGATGGTAACTTGGTGGGAAGTTTTGCTCAAAGTTCAGCAGGTCGAGCTGCTGTTTCTCCAGGGAGCACCCTTCCTCCTCCTGGTTTTCTACTTGCTGCTGGTGCTGTGGGCATGTCACACTTGGCCAGAGCCCACCCCACCAGTGGGTCTAAAAATAGATGCAACCAGAGGGCTGGGTTTGTTGGAACCGTGGGAAGCTGGTGTGTCACTGCTAAAGGTTATTGCCACTGGGTCCTGGCTTATTTAAATAGATGCCTAGCCAGGAGACAGTTTTCAACAGGCTGAGGCTCAGCTCTTCCTCCTGGCAGCAGAGCCACATCTCGCTGGGCAAGCAGGACTCCCTCCGACAGTGGCTGCCACATCACTTAGCAGCATTACTGCAATGAAATGTCACAGGAAAGAAGAAAAATAAACAACAAACCAAACAAAAAAAGATCCCAACAAGCTCTTCTCCACCCACAGGCAGCCCCCGGAGACTTTGCATCAGCACTTCCATACCAGATTTCTCCAACTTCCTGCACGCCTTCAAGGGCTGGAAAGGACTGCCCTCTGATGAAGCATCCTGAATATTCTGCATTAACTCCTATGCAGCCCTGCCCTGCTGCCCACCCCTTGGTGGTTGTGAGGTCCTTACCCGCACGGAGCTCCTCATAGGTCCCTGCTCTGTGTTGTAGGCCTCCACCTCCAGGACGTGAGAGGAGTTCTGCTCCCTGTCAAGGTGCCGCACGCCTCGCATCACCAGCCCCGTGCTGGGATTGATGCGGAAGTTGTTGTGCTCATTTCCTGGCAGGGGGAAGAAATGAGATGGAAGCTGCCCACCACCACTGCATCAGTCCTGGTGACACGCTGAGGAAGCTATCTTGGAGGATGGTGATCGAGCAAAACACAAGTCCCATCACCTCCAGCTACATCAGGCTCAGCTACATCAGGGTTTGGTCCTGGCCAAGCCAGAAGCTATGACATCCATCATCCCCCAGAAATTAACCCTAATGTTAACGTGTTGCTTAAGGGTGGAGGGGATGTTTTTGTGGACTGCAAAGTGCAAAAGGGTAGAGACTGCAACCTCTTGAGGCTGTGTGCGCAGCTGGCCAGAGTTTGGTGCAAACTCACCAATGCATGAAGGGGCATCTGGACTTACCCTTGACAATCCTGTACCACACTCTCCCGTTAATGCCTTCATCCGCGTCTGTGGCTTTCACCTTTATGAGAAAAGAAAAGCACTGAAGGGAAAGTGCAGAGATTTCCAGACCATGACAAGTCCTCCCATGCTGCCGAGGCTGGACATCCTGCTCCTCCACCTGAGCCAGGAGCTTACCGACTGCAAAGCAAAATAAGTTACCCTCCCCTTGTCACCAGACAGCAGGAATAGTGGGCTTAGGAGCCCTCAGCTGCCAGGTTGATGGGCTCGGGTTGGGAGCTGGGCCTGAAGATCGTGCCATGAATCCCATGGGTCAGTGCTCTGGTGGAGAAGCCTCTGTTGATCCAGCTTCATGTGCCAATGCTTGTGCCACTGGATATGCCGCTGGGGATGGAGCCTCCCTGTCCACAGGAATGGCTTGAGCTGGGCAGGGAGAGCTGGTCCCGTGCCTGTTTGGCACGTAGCCCACAGTATCAGGGCAAGTCAATCAACAGCAGCATATGTAAAAATTACCGAGAGAAACATGAATACGACCAGCCCACAGCATGCTGGTGGTCTGGACACTGCTGAGTCCTTGCAAGACCCCGACCAGGGGTGGGAGCACCCCTAAACAGTGATGCACTGCACAGTGCGTGCACGTACTCAATCAGCCGTCCGCCCTGGGAAACCCAAGGCACGGGTCCCCTCTGGTGTCGGTGAACAACACTGCAGCGCTCTCCCCGCAAACCGCAGCCAGGAGCCCGCCGGCCCCGGCAGCTGGGAAGCGGGAGATGGTGAGGGACAGCGGGGCCGGGGCTTCCTCCCCGGCTGGCACTGAGCCACTGCATCTTCCCTCCACAAAAAACGCTTCCCACAGAGGATCCAAAGCACAACCGCAGTGGTGGCTGCTTGCAAATCACCGTGGTGAGGACATGGGGAATGCCTTAGACTTTATTTTCCACCTGCTTCCCTTGGCAAAGCATCTGCTGCTGCATCTTCTCCCTACAAATATTACCCAGTGGTTTCCTTTTCTCCCGTAGGTGGGGGTTTGCACCCAGACTTGCACTGAAAAGAGGAGGGGCTGCTGCAACGGATGCCTGTGCAGCAGGAACAGCGAGGCCATTTATAGGGGCTCAGCTTTAAAGCTCTGGGCTGGCTTTCATCAATAGCCCCACACAACACTTGCACGCATATGAGATACTCTTCTGAAATGCAGTTTTGAGATGCCTTGAACTGCTCTTGTTCCCTTCCACTAAGTCAATGTGTGTCATCAGAAACCTTAGAAAACACTGACCCCTGCACTTGCAAACTAACTGGATTTCCCATCCCTGCACCACATACAGAGTTTTCCTCTGTCCCAGATCAGTTCACAACTTGCTTATGGCTGGACACAACCCTATGTATGCCTTGCTCCATGTTTCACCACGGACCCAGCACCTTCCTTTCACTGCAGAGAGCTCTCCCTCCAGCACCATCTCTTCCACCCTTGGGTTTCTCCAAGGCCATTTCTGGGCAGAAGCTGGGCTGTGTACTCTCCCGTGTGGTGGGTGGGCCCTGTACCCATTGATGCCTAGGTAAGCGATGCCCAGGCAAGCGATGCCCAGGCAGATCAGTGGCCTTGGCATGGGAAAAGCTATCCCACCAGCCTAAACGCCCTGCTGAGGTGGCAGTGGTGGCAGGGAAACCTAAGGGATGGGATGGGAGACAAAATTTTGCAGCTTTTTCTGTCATTTTCTGCCCAGCTGTGCTGGGAAAAATGCATTTCAAGGTGAGCAAATGGAAAGACTTTCAACTTGATGAGCAAACTGCATCCTGCAAACATCCCCTTAGCCATCCTTTCCCCAGCTCACCCGAAGCATTTGCTTCAGGCAGCTCTAGCACATAAACCAGGTAAAATGCCTTGCCCAGGTATTTGTTTCCTACGTAAAAAAAGCCCAGGCAGTTTGCATTAAACCAATGCATGCTCCTACCAGCCTGTAGACTGGAAAAAGCTCAGTTGCTACTGGTTTGACCCACTGAGGTCCCAGAGGAGATGTGGTACTTTGACAGACTGTCCCGAACTTGGGAAAACAATTGCACTCAAGTGCAAGTGGTGGGAGAAAAGCTCGCTCTGCTGCAGCTGCAAGGCACCTTGTGCAGCTGAGTGCTGGGTGCCTCCAGCCTGGTTTATCCTTCTGCTAGTGAGAGTGGGCTGCAAGCAAAGCCAGTCTTTCAAACCTACCTTACCCCCTAGCTGCAGGCAAGGGGTCAGAAACGTCGGAGGAAAGAGCGGGGAAATGATGGGAAAACAACAGGCAGCTTGGTGCTGAGCTGCTGTGAAGAGAGGAAGCAGGCTGCGGCGGGCAGCCCGCGCCCCCTCCCCGGCGCAGGGGGCTCGGCCCACCACGACTGTACCATTCAGCATTCCCGCAGGGGCAAAGCCCAGGAAAATGCATCCCGGGTGCTCAAGCCGCCGTCCCAGCAGGGCCCAGCCCCTGGGCACCGCCGCACTGGCAAAGCCCGGGAGGGGGTTCAGTGTCCCCCTTGGCTTTGCACACTCAGGCTGCTCCCAGCCTGGCTGCCAGCTTCTCTCCCACCCTCCCTTGCCCTGCAAAAGGGAGGAGGGGGCTGGCAGCGGCAGAGCGCGGTGGGAGAGGCGGCAAGGCAGGCGTGCGGGAGCTCGGCCAGCCGGTGAGAGGTAGGGAGCCCAAACCCCCATGGCAAACCCACCGCTGGCCGCTCAGGCTAACCCCGAGGGGCGAGTGAGACACCGGGGACGTGCCGCCATCCCGCAGCCCTGCAGCCGCATGGGGAAAGGGCTGCGTTTGCAGCAGTGGAGAGGGGAGTCGGGGAGTTTGGGGTGGGTTTGAAGTCAGGCATCCCTCCTCCCTTCCCTGTCGCGTTGCTTGCTTTGTCCCAGTGATGGGAGAGGGGGAAAGTCCTGCGGATGCAGCACTGCTGCTTAACAGTGAGGGCGGTGGGGTACAGCGTAACTTAACAGCCCTTTGCTTTCAGGACCAACTATCCGGGTCGGTAAACTGTGTGTTTGGTACCTTCTAGCATTCCTGCAAGTGAGCGGAAAGAGTTAGTGAACTGGGAAAAGCTAGGAAGCTCTAGAAAAGTGTTTCTAGGCAAGATGGGGAGGGGCAAGAGAGCTGCTTTTCATCTGAGCTGTATTACAGGCACAGAAGTGCCTGAAATCAGCCTTTTCTTTCTCTGCAGGAGTTTGAGAAGAGGGAGGGAGAGCATATGGAGAAACTCCTGCCAAACTATGCAGCTGGGCCAAGCCAGGCAGGCAGCACCCGGTGCTGGGCAGAGTAATGCTCTTTGCTGCTCACACACAAGAGTAGTTTCTTCTTCCTTTCTACTTTCCTCAGGAACATTTTGCTTTTAACAATTTCTCTTCTTCTCCTCTGATCCTTGGCTGCCTCTTTCCCAGTGATGGGTCCTAAGCACTCATGGGGATATCTCCTGTTAGAGTAGATCAGGCAGGGATGATCCTGCTGTGGGGGTTTGCCAGGCTGGGCAAACCTCTTATTAACCCATCTGGGTTAATAACATGGGGCTTGGGTGGGAACAGCAATGCTGGGAAGGGGCAGTGCTATGAACAGGGATGCAGGAAGCAGCTTGGCCCAGCGGGTAGAAAATACTGTGGGCAACTGATCCACTGCCATGCTTCAGAAAGGCACCAAGCTCCCACCCTGCAGGAGGGAAGCCTTCAGTCCTAGATGTGCTGTGGGCAAGGGGAGTACTGCTCTTACCATGGCCTGACCTTTCTGCTGGTAGGACCACAGTTTTGGTGGCTTTTTTGCTGAAATTCTGCTGAAACAGCTGTAGCTCTGTCTCAGGCAGGAGGTGAGGGGGAGAGCTTTGTGTACATTAATACACTGAAAACTTGTCGACCCTAAAAAGGAGTCACTGCTCACATGTACTTAGCTCTTTTTCTGAAAGGTCTTAGAGATCAGGTGAGGAAAAGCCTGGACCTCCTCTGAAGCCTGAGCTGGGTGTAATGAGAGGATGGCTCAGAAGCTAGAGAAGAGGGCATAGCTGAAAAAGCCTGGGGAAACATCAGTGTGATCTGTTCTGAGGAGTTTCTAAGGGACAGTCAGCTGGATGTAAAAGAAAAACCCTACAGCCACCACTGACAGAGCACAAAACAACCTGAAGAAATTGCCCAGGCCTCCCAGCTTGCTCTTAATGAACAATATAAGGTTACTAAGCCAAACCACATGTGGTCAGTAAATGCCAGAATTAAAGTAGCTGTGGTAACCTTGATTCAGGCTGCCTTTGGTGTGCACAGTAAGCAGGAGCCCTGCCTGCTGGTTTTCATGCCCGGGCAGTGCACAGGAGCAGCCTGCCTATGGAGCAGAGGAGTCCTTGGCATGGCTGAGGCTGCCAGGGGCTGCTCTGCTCCAAAGGCTGGGGGGGAAGTGGCTGAGCCAGGCAAGGAGAGGTGAAAACATCACTTCAGGGGAAGCGACAAGAGTCTTGTCCCCCTGAGCCTGCCTGCAGTATGCACGGGGATTCACCCGAGCTAAAGTGTTCTCAGATGCTGACCACTTATTTTTGCATTTCTCATTTCTGAGCGTAGACCTGGCTCTGACCAATGGAAGCAGCCACATCTCCCCAGAGCCTCCGAGCTCTGACCAGGCTGATACAGTCCCTGAGGCCGCCAGCATCACAGCTCTGAATGCTCAAGCTCAGGTGATGCAACGTATTCTAGAAATAAATCGCATCTCTCCCATGCCGCAAACCCAGAACCCAACTCTACTGGAAGCCTCTGACCTTTTCCCTTCCCTATCCCAGGTCACTGCCTGCAAGGGAAGGAGCATGGATCATGCAGGAGCAATCTGTCCCTTTTGGGACAAGACAGAGTCCTGTCAAAACAGAGCTCGGAGCTCACCTATGTAAGCACCCTCACACAGAGGGTATGGCTGGGGTACAGGCAACCCAAGTTCAAGGACTCCTTAACCTCTGAGTGCTTGGCCTGGCAGCTCTCAGAGTGTTTGCTTAAGGTTGTTTCCACCTGCGTAATTTGGACAGCGAGAAATGCTTGTCTGTTCTGACGCAACATCTCTCTTTCCACCAGGCTCATCTCCACCGTGGTGTCTCATAGTTTCCAGTTAGTGATTAAAGACATGTCACTGATGTCTCCTGTCCCCTGTTTTGAATGCTTTATGGTGAATGTCTGGCTGCTGCCCACACAAACCTGTGTGGCTTTCGGATGGCAGCTGCAAGAGCAGACCCAGAGACTCTGGCAGTCTCTGCAGCCCTTCTTTTCCCCTCCTAAATTCTTAATTTTAAATGGTCTCTGTAGAAATCCATGCTTGCCAGGAGACTGCCTGGCCACAGACCAGTCTAACAGCTCTCCATCACTTTTCTAACTCCCACCTCTCTGTAGGAAAGTCAGCATAATAAAGCTTTACCTCCAGCATACAGACTAGAGAACCAAGGGCCAAGCCAAGCTGTCGCATTGCAGAGGATTGGTATAGCAATATTTCCCCAACCCTCGTCTCCAAGCTGGAGAGATGCTGGCCCTTGGGAACATACGCAGGAGGGTGCATGGGAGCAAAATGATGGGTGCAAACTGCTTTGGGGATGCAAGCTGGGGTGATGTGACCTGGTGAGTCAGCATCAGGTGTTCAGTAAGAGCTCTTACTGATGAGGCCTTGGCGAGCTGGTTTGCAGAACTGGCTGAGAAACCCACAACGTGTCTGAACCTGAAACGAGGTCAGCAAAATGCCTAACACAAGAGGATTTTTGGCACAAGCATGGTGATGGTGTTATGCTTCACCCCTGAAAAACCCCAACCAAACAACAAAAAAACAACTAAAAAGGCAATAGTGCAGTACAGCTTGATGAGGACTTAACTGGGCAGATGTTCAACCAACTACCTAACTGGGCAGATGTTCAACCAACTATCCATTTTCTCTGGGGAGAGTGCATAATCATAAAAGGCCCAATGACAGTTCATTCAACAAACCCACATTTCTGGAGAATAGAGAAGAACCAAACCCCAGCAGCTCAGAGGGGAAGGTTTTGGACTGTCTCTAGTGTGTGATTATTTATCTCTTCCAGAAAAGCTTCATGCAACATGTGTTCATGTTCCCTACGTGTGTCACCACTGGGACCATGGTACCGTATGTACATAGTACTACCTGTGCTAGATCTCTTTACCAAATAGTTTTGCTCTTCAGTTCAGGGCAATGTTTGCAGGTACAAATCCCACCTCTGTGTTTTGCCTCCTGGCAAAACAGACAAACTCTTCCTAGCCCCACTGTGTCACAGAAAACACAGCTTGGACATCAAGGCAAGCCAAAAATCCATCAGGCTAGATGGAAGGTGGCTGTCTGTCCAGCTTCTAGGTGGTAATCACCCACGTTGCTTGTCTGTGTTACCTTACGCACTGCAGGGAAGATGAGCACAGAGGACACTGGCAATAGGACCTCTCCTACCACGCCTCTCCTTGGGCTTCTGGTTTCAACCACTGAGCTGGTCCCTCCCAGCTATGCGTCCCCTGAGACAGCAGACCCACTGCTTGTCATTGTTGCACTCATCTGCATCTTCCTCCTCCTGGCGACCTTCCTCATCTTTGTTACCCTCTGCAAGCCAGCGGCACTGGACCAGGCCCGCTCCGGGCCCCGTGAGTGCATGCCCCATCACCCAGTGGATGCCAGTGAGCCCCAGCTGAGGCTCTGGAAGCGGCTGGGCTCCCTGCGATGCTCCATCAACACCTTCAGGAGGAGTCAGCCAATGTCCCAGAGACAGTTCACCTGCCCCAGGAGCTCCCTCACCAGCCAGAACTGGGATATCATGGAGTCCACCAAAATGTGACCCTCCTCTGCAGGAACTAACCCACCCCACACTGCTATTCCTTCCCAAGCTTTTGATTCAGCCTCAGTTCCCTTCTGAGCATCCCGGCAGAGCCTCTTTGAGCAGCTCATTTCCAGGCAGTGACTCTGCACGGCGAGGAGAGATTTTGCTATTTCAGGTTCACGAATGCTTTCCAGGTTACCGTTTCCTGGCAGGAAAGGTGGAGGCATCCGAACTGCAACCGCACACAGCTATCACCAGGCAGTCCAAAAAATACTGCCGCTTAATTTCTTTTGGAAAATATTGTGCAAGTTGCGAGCCACCTGAACAAACAACCTGGGCGAGAGGAGAGCAAGCTGGCTACCCAACAAATACTGCCTTGAAGAGAGGCATCCTGGGGCAAATGTGCTCCACAAAAAGCAATCCTCAGCTGAGATTGTCCCTGAGCTGTGGTCCTAAGCAGGCAGAGGAAGGCTTGTGCCCCCTGTGTGCCACCTGGTTCCCGTCTACTCTCCATGCAATGAGCTGTAGTTGCTGCGGGAGATGCTTGGAAGGATGTATGCTACAGCTGTCTGCTGGAAACCTGTTTCAATAAACGAGCAGTGGGAGCAGGTAAACATGCCTATAAATGCGTTAAAGAGAGCTTTTGAGGCTCGCAGCCACTGCCAGCTTGGAAAGGCACTGCGCAAAGCTGAGCTGCTCATTTCTGCTGGGAAAGGGTACAACAACCAGCAGGTAAGCTGACGTGCTTAAAGGAATCAGTACAAAACACAGAAAAGTGGCTTAATTCTTCCAGGTCTGCAGCTCACACTATGTTCAGCTATTGAGTTCACCCCTCTGGGTGAAGTCTCCATGCCCAGCGAGGCCCCACAGTGAGCACCAAAGCCCATCTCTCTGGGTTTCACTTGGTCTCTGACCCTCGTGAGGTACAGCTCTGCATCAGGATCTCTTCGGGCTGCCTGGGACATTCGTCTGGCCCTGGGCTGCCTGGCTTTTAGAGAAGAGGATGGGGAAGCCTTTGAAAACTCTCTTGTTGCCACAGGGACGTGGGGATGTATTTGAAGGGGGAGACCTTCAGTACAAATGGCTCCCACTAAACGTGTAAATTAAACTAAACCCAGGTGATTGCCCATTTCCATTTCCCTCTGATTTTGTTCTGTGGAAAACAAACCTCCCCCTAAAACTGCCTCTCTTTTGCCACACACTTCCAAGGGCATCCCCTCTTTTGGGAATCACTCTCTAAGAAGAGGGACTTTGATGTCAGACTCGGGTTTCCTCCATTCTCAGTCTTTTGATTTGAAAACCAGGCTCAGTTTTAGGAGTCCCATGGCAGGGCTCTTCTCCGCTTGCACATCTCCCCTGCACACCTCCACCCCAGGGGCAGGGATAGTAGGCAGATGCCTGACCCCAGAGGCAAGCATCACGTACCACGTGCCATGGCACAACAGGTGACGAGGAGCTGCAGGGCTCACGCTTGGGGACCAGCTGCCCAGAGCAGGGCTCCCAGCAAACCTTTGTTGCAAGAGTCAAAAGGCTCCTTTCTTCTCCCGGTGACTCACCCTGCCTTGGAGAGCCAGGGACAAAGCTGCCCCTTTCCCTGTGCCGGGAGAGGTATTCAAGGCAGGAGGAGCCTTCCCAGGGCCCTCTGCAAAGAGCCTTTGGTGCCTGCTCCAGAAGAGCCCTGGGTTTGAAGAGATGCTGGAAGCCCTCGGAGGCTGTGTGAATGCCAGCATTCATTCAGTGCTCACTGAGCCATTCAGCTCTGCCCACTGCTCCCTCGAAGAGGAACAAAAATGAAAGCAAAGTTCAAATGCTTTTCTCCCTCAGTTCCCCCCTCCTCTCAGAGCACCTCTTTGCCTGCACTCTTCTCCCTTCCCCTTGAGATCTCCGCTCTCAGCCCCTTCCCTGCTAGAAGGAGGGAGAAAATGGGGACCCAGCCAGGCAAAGGGGCTTCACCAGCACAGTGCTTGGGTTTTCTCCTCTCCCTCCTGCCAAAATGAGTGAATTTCTTATTTTTTCCTTGCACTTTTCTGTCTTCTCCCTGGTGCCCATAGTTTGGGTTAGCAAAAGAGCAGAGGAGCACACAAGCAAGAACACATCTTGCCCTCTCCTGGGGCAACAGACCACTGATGGGGAGAGAAAATCTCTGCCCTGGGCTTCCTGCAGCTGACAGTCAAGGTGCCAGGGCATGGAGAGTGGGGGACGCCCTTCACCCACCCAAGGGCTCTGGTGGAAGAAAGCCACATGCCTGCACTATACTGCTGGCAGCTGGGATGTCCTCGGGGACGCTGACTTCGTAGCTGCTCTGAAGGAAGATGGGTCGGTTGTCATTGACATCCAGGACAGTCACATACACCGTGGCAGTACCGGTGCGCCGGTTCCCAGTGGGGCCGTTGTCTGTATGGGAGAGAAAGGCGAGGGGAGTTCTGGTCACCTCCGTCTCCTTGCACACAGGTCATACTCAGCCCTCGGCTGCTGGAAATAACAGGATCAGAATTTTTAAACTAAAATCCTGTCTTTTCTGCAGCTTGCAAATCCCACACTGAACCATGGGGTGGTTTGGTTTTATTCTGCCTGTCCTGAAAGAAAATGGAAAAGCTGAACCACCCCTAAGCTCTGCCATGGAGCCACTCCCCAGGGAGGCTGGAAACACAGCTAATCATCAAAGCAACTCCATAGACTGAGAGTGATGTATGCTGGAAGGGACTGCTGGAGGTCAGGTATTTGGGAGATGAAGGCAAACAGGGGTCTGATGAGTTTTCTGTAGACCCAGCTCAGCTCACAGCCAAAGAGCACCAGGACCGGTTGATGTTCAGTAGATAAGGACATGGCACAAAGGGTGAGGCAATGTGGACCATAAGTTGGGCTTGCCTTTTCCAACATGCCAGTGCAAGTGAGCATTAAATCCACCCAGCTGGAGCCCATGGCATCTGCTGACTGAGAAAACACAGGCAGTCTGATACCCATCGGAGGGATAGAACAGAGCCTTTACCACTTGGGATCCAGTCCTGCATACCCAAGTGGTTCAGCATCCCTGCTGCAGACCCCGTGGTACCTGCAATGCCATGCCCCTGAGATTCCTCACCAGGCCACTTACTTCTCCTTTCAAAAGGGATGTCTAAGTCTTCTGTAAACAGGCACATCATTATAAAACTCTGGGGATTATGGCCAAGATGCATTTGGCACATAGGACCTCTGCCTGTGCCAGGTGGCTCTGGATTAATCGGCAGCCACTGGGTCAAAGGCTGGCATGGCATTAGGTGAATGATGCTGTGGCGCTGGCATTTCTGGGTGGAGGTCTGCCCCAGATAGTGTACAGCTTCTTGGGAATGGGTGGCCTTGCGTGCCCTGGGGGAGAGGGAAAGCCCCGGAGCTGGGTGAGCCTGAGGGGTGAATTTACTGTCTGCAAAAGTCATGTTGGAGTCAGGACATATTAATGTGGGTTGTGAAATGCTAATGCCAAACTCTGGTTTATAGAGTGCCTCAAAGGTTGCTGTCTCTCTGACTCGCCCATGAGGCCGCTCGGCACATGCGCAGCCACCCTGTGTGGCTGTGTGTCATCAGTCCTATGGGAACAGTGGGAAATCCTTACCAATGGCCTCCAGGATCAGTGTATACGATGCCACGGTCTCCCTGTCCAGACTCACGACTGTCCTGACCACCCCATCTCTGAAGCCAACGCTGAATTTGCCATCCTGGTTCCCACCTGCAGCACAGGACAGAGACCAAGTCACCCTTTGTAATGGATGCAGGAAGCAGAGTCCATGCTGCATGGGGTGCTGCAGCCTGGGCATGGGGTCAGCCCAGCTGTGGAAAACACAAGTGCTTAGCCTGCCCTCCTGAAGAGCTGCATTTCACACACTTGTGAGCAATGCAAGCTTTGTAGGATGAGCTTGTGTCTTGTCCTAGACAAAGCGTCTCTGCAGCAGAAGCGGGCAGAGCATCTTCTCTGCCACACCAAATGCAGTGCCTGCATCACAGTGCAGGAAAGGAGAGATGGTTGTAGGAAAAGCTGAATCATATAAGAGCCAGATCATTTCCTGAATGCTTCAGAAGCAAACTGGGGTAACTTTGCACGTGGCCTGCGGTACCTGTGGGGCAACACACACCGTTTCTCTTGCGAGGGAAGCTGGAGTGGCTGTGAGATGAAACGTGAGGCTGCTATTGTGAGAAAAATTACTCTGGTGACACTTCTATTTCTACCCTCTTCCTGAGGGCTAAATGCCACATGTGCAGTTTGCAAGTCAAAGCATGTCCAGGGGGTTCCCCAGCCTCCTGCTGCAGGTGCAGCAGATGCCTGCTTGCTCCCTGCCCACCCAAAACCACCTGCACGCAGGGCTATGAGATACCCTAAAACTCTAGAGAGGCTTCCAACCATAAATGTGAATGCTGCCCCAGCCCTTGCTCCCCAGCGTATTCTGCCATCCTCATGCTCCTCCTGGCTGTATCTCGGAGGTGTGAGGGCAGGGGATGCCTGGGGCAAGGGTTCGCCCCGGGCAGGGCACAGGCGGTCTGCAAGGCTGGGGCCAAGCGGGGCTGTTCAGCAGAGGGCGATACCGTACAAGGTTTGGAGGGGCTGGAAAAGGCAGCGCTGATGTGCAGAACACCATGGCTAAGGTCTGAGGCAGCCTCCTCCTTTCCCCAACCAAAGACCCCTTTGCAGTGTTGTGCAAGGTTGGCATACCTGTGATGAAGTAGCTGAGCTCAGCGTTCAGCCCAGCGTCTGCATCCGTGCAGTTGAGCCGGACCACTTTGAAATCCCGGGCCACATTTTCAGGCAGCGACACGTTGTAGACAGCCGGGAAGAAGGTGGGGTTCTCATCGTTCACGTCCAGAACTGAAAGAAGGAGCAGATCTGAGTGCCCCTGATCTGGCATCAGGGCTGCAGATGCCAGGCTGACTTCTGCTGGGCTCCCAAAACCCACCTGTCTGCTGCTCCCCGCCATTTGTGTGGCAGGGGTGCCTGAGCACCGGCTGTAAAGAATTGTCCCCACGGCTGCGGGCTGTATTTTAGTTGCCTCTGGCATATACAGATGCCTCCCCTTACATCCAAAGAAACCTTACATAACTGTAATTAAAGTTACTGTTTGGACCAAACTAATTTCCATCCCCACTCAAAGGAAAATCTGGGGCTTAAATATAAGCTCAGTGTTTCCTGGTGTATGGCAGAGGGCTCTGGAGTCACAGGACCAGAAACTTCTTTTTCCAAGCCCAGGCCTGAGGATAATGCAAAGTCAGTCTATTTCCAGATGATGCTTATCCTCAGCACTAGCCTTGTGTGAAGGCCACTAAATAGAAATGTATTAAATTAAAGACAGACCACAGAATAAAGGCCCAGCTCTGAACTGGGATTACTTGGGCTGTCCAGACACGCAGCTGATGCAAATCACATGCTGAAGCAAAAGGCAGGCCGAAAGAAAAAGAAACGCTGGGGACGGCAGAATGAAAGAAAAACAATACAGAATTTGGGGGCTCTGCCAGAAATGT
This sequence comes from Coracopsis vasa, assembly GCA_026283785.1. NCBI lineage: Eukaryota > Metazoa > Chordata > Aves > Psittaciformes > Psittacidae > Coracopsis > Coracopsis vasa. The sequence goes on from JANHGB010048147.1 coordinate 39,023, forward strand.
TGTATTTTCCCCATCTCTGCACTATGCTGACTTCACACTGGGCAAGATGTGAGGTCTGTGGAGATGGCAGTGCAGTGGGCTGCCCTCCCTATGTGTTGCCATACATAAAACCAGACATAATGGGTCAAATCGTATATCCATTTGACTCCTTAGTGTGTCTCCTATCTAAACTATATTTCCTCTGGTGAGGTGCCCTTGTCACCCATCTTTTTGGGACCAGAGGGGGCTCTGCAGCCAGGCAGGGCTTGGAAGGGCCTTGATGCACCCACCTTTGACAGTCAGGGTGCTGGTGGAGCTCTTGGAGGGCACACCAGCATCACTGGCCACCACCCGCAAGTAGTACTCTGCGATCCTCTCCCTGTCCAGCACTGTGGTGGAGGTGACGAGCCCGCTGGTGCTGTTGATGAGGAAATCCATGCGGGGCATCCCCACCTGCATGCGGTACGTCACCTGTCCATTTGGACCCTCGTCCAGGTCGATGGCCACTACCTGGTGGGGAGAGTGGAGGGAAGGGGGCAAAGGGGTGAGCAGTGAGGAGCCTGATCATCTCCTGACAATGAAAATCACAGTACATAAATCCTGAGTGTTTCTTTGCCCTCAGGGATGCTGGGCTGAAACAAAGGGACCTTGGAGCATCCCCTCTGCTGGGAGCGAGCACATGTAGTGGGATAGCACAACCCCTTCTGCATCCTCCCAGCTGCATTGCTAGAGGACGGACAGGATGTATTGCCTGCTTTGCAGAAGCAATGGCAGTGACAGCAGCTCCCAGCGTGGGGCATGGCAGCAATGGGACATGCTCACCTGGAAGACAGAAGAGCCTGCAGGAAGGCCCTCAGCGATCTCAGCAGCGAAGGGCAGGTTTTGGAAAGTGGGGTCGTTGTCATTCAGGTCCAGCAGGTTGACGAAAACTGTGGCGCTGCTGGTAGCTCTCAAGGGTGGCCTCCCGCCTGTGGAGGCCAGGAGCCAGGTCTCAAGGTTAATGCCTCCAATTGTTTCCACCCCTTTCCCCTAAAAAGGAGCCCTCACTTCCTATGCAGACAGTAATGCAGGATGGGGCTGTCCCCTCCAGGCACTGACCTGTCCGTGTTACTCCTTTCACTGCTGCCGGTCAGACTAACAAGCATAGTTCCCTGGCAGGACAAAACTGACCCTGGCAGCAGGCATGCAAGGCAGACCAATGGCTACCTGTGCATGCAGCTGAGAAACAAGAGCAACACCAGCCTGTGCTTATCTCTTTCTGGCAGGATGAATGGGACAATGGCTTTAGCACAGTGCTGAGTGCTGCAAGAACATAAAGGGACAGAAGTTATATGTTCTGCCTGCCTCTTGGAAACAGGCTGGATAATAGAAAATTATCTTCATATCTCTATCTCTTTTTTTTCCTAAAAAAGTTTCCCTAAGATCCTATTTCCAGAGAAGAATATATTTCACCACTTGGTCAGCTCTTTTCCCCCAGCTACTCAATTGACTTTCCTAGATGCTGATGGAGCCAGACTGAGAAGAGGGGGAGTTTCTGCCTCCCAGGCTCCTTGTCAGGGCTGCTACAGAACTGACTGTGCTCGCATTTTGAAGGTTTCTGGTTTGTTTTAGCGGAAGGTTTTAACCTACTCTCATTTTCTAACCTCAAAAACATCTTTGCAACTTGTGCTTAAAATAGAAAAGAAAAAGAAACTTCATCATAAAGGAAAAATCAGGCTGAGAAAATTCAACTCAACACATGAGAACCATCAGGGAGGGAAAGCGGAGGGTGAGGAGGGTGACGTTTGCACAACCTGAGCCCCAGCAATTTCCAGCTACAGTGGAGCAAGACACTGTGGCAAAGAGGAGCAGGAAGGAAGCGGGGCTTACAGTCAGTGACCGACACCACGATCCTCCGCATGAGCTGGGCCTCCTGGGCGTTGGGGTTCTCACGGTCCAGCAGCACACCGGTGGTGCGGATCTTGCCCGTGGTGCTGTTGAGGCTGTAGAACTTGTTAGGGGGTCGGATGCTGTACACCACCGTGCCGTTCTCCCCCAGGTCCGGGTCGACAGCTACCACCTGCCACCGAGAAACAGCAAAAATTAAAGATGGGCATTAACTCCCACAGGGAGTTCTCACGTAGATCCACCAGTGTCGAACTATGAGGCTGAGCTCATATGAGAGGCTTCCCCATACCAGCAGCAGCGAGAAGTTCTCCTTTCTCCATACAGCTATATATTTTCATGATACTTGCAGAGATTTTGTACCCTTGAGACCTCTGCTGTGGTGTTAAATCTCACTAAAATTGTCCTGCAAGCCTGGGAGGTAATGACACGGCAAGAAAGACACAAGCACGCGGCAATTCAATGGGCTTTTTACTTTAAATAAAGATAGCTAGAAAACAAGCATCCTTCAGGAAAATAAAACGAACAGGACAAACAGGCACGCAGAGGAACTTGTGCTGCCACATCGGAAATGCTGGAAACAATTCACTCGTGGAGTTCTCCATGCCAGACATTTTGTGCTTTACTGTTCTCCCTGTGACATTTGCAATTACAGGGGACATCTACATTAAAAAAACCCCCAACTTCATCACACTCGGCGCTTCCCTGGTCCCTGCTGCTTGTCCCGCAGCTGAATTTACACCATATCAGTGACACAATAATTATTTTCCCAGCAACAAATTGGGATGTCAAAGGCAAGATGACATCAAACAGGCGCTGAGCAGGGGGGCCACTCGTAAGAGAGGAAACTGCCCGGCTCGGGCTGCGCTGCCAGACCTTTCTTCCCAAGTCCCCCATCCCCACAACTCCTTTTCTTTCGCAGTCTTCCTGCTTATATGATTTTGTGGATTCTCTTCACTTTTCTCTCATTTATTTTCTGTTTCCTGCCCGTCATTTTTCTCCTGGCGTGATGGAGTACAAGCCTCCCTCTCTCCTCTTTTATTTCACCGGAGGGACTTGAAGGGCTGTAAATCAATGTCTTTCAGAGAGGTCCTTGAAGGAGGTTGCAGGAGAGGCTAAGAAAAGGAGAATTTGGCCAAACCTCACACAATATAGGAAGGGAAAAATGAAATCACAGCATAAAGGAGAAACACATGGGACAGGCAGCAGTGAGGAGGCTCAGATGGTGCTTGACTGAACGTGACACCAGTTAGGAGGTGACTCCCTGCTCCAGCCAAGAGGTGACAAACTCACCAGGTGAAAGGAAGAGGCTTTAGCAAAACAGCCACCTTCCCTTGCACTTACTGTGGTGACGTCCGAGTTGGGGGGGGTCATTTCCACCAGGTTAATGAAGTATGGCTCATCCTTCCATGTGGGGTAGTTGTCATTGATGTCCAGCAGCGTGATGTTTACCTGCAAGAGAGAAAGCAAGTGATGTATTAGTTCCTGGGGCAGCATGGCATGTCCCCTGGAGGTACAGCAGCACCAGGTACCAAACACAAGTTCACCCTCCAGAGGGAAAGCCTGCAGAAAAACAACTTCTTGCATCTTCACAGCCAAGGCTCCTTGGCATATCTGATTTTGGTTTGGCTCCTGTGGACTCATTACTTTGCAGTTAAAATAACTGCAGGGGCACAGGGTGTGTTTTCAAGCAGCTACTTCACTGGAGGGATTGGTCATGGTGGTGGGGGAGAGGGTGCAGTGGGAGCACAGCTGGAAAGGAAGGAAAAACTGACTGGTAAAAAGAGAACAAATAAATGGAATAAATGAGAAATCAGGAGGGTACGGTGGTAACAGGGGGTGGGAGGTGCAAAGACAAGAGAGCAGGGGAGAGGGTGGTGCCCTGAAGGGTTACGTAGCTTCATTTTCAGTGTGAGAAATGGCATCTAAGTGACAGCAGTGAGCCTGTGGGATGCATCCTGTTGTCTATGAGTTTCTCACCTCCCCAGATCACCCATTTCAGTCCAGCCTGTGAATCTATAAAGGTGCCTGATGAAAGAGCTGTAGTTCAAGGGAAGGAGGGCAAAGGGGCAGGATGGAGCCCCCGGTGCCTGGCTGGGCGTCTTCTGTGGTCTCTCCTGCGCCCAAGTAAGCGGGTCCTGCGGCCGCGCCAGGCCGAGCTGCTGGTGCCACCCGGTGGCAGAAAAGGCGAATCTGGACACCACAGTCCCCGGGCACAAACCAAGGCACAGAGGTGGTCCCTGGGGAGGCTGGTGACCCACCTGTACTCTGAGCACCCCAGGTGCTCGTCTGACACCCAGGGACCTTGCAAAGCCCGTGAATGGACTCTTATTCCCAGATCAACAATGATTATAGGGAACAGCTTTGAGTCCCTGGTGTATATCCTTGCTAATGACAGCAGACAAACTGAATTGACCACCCACTTCTAACCAAGTTTTAATTGTCTTTAAATTTTTAGGAACTATGATGGTTTTCGTTTGGTTTCTTTGTTGTTTGGTT
>JANHGB010048148.1:1180-41131 GCA_026283785.1 Coracopsis vasa
CCATCTAAAAGTAGCACTAACTAAACATGCTCATCAAAGCTCCTCACCATGCCAGCATCCAAACCAGGGCCCTGCAACTGGGCTGTGAGAGATGTAGGAAGACACACGTTCTGGTGGACCCATGGGTGACCTGGGCATAAGGGTAGAGCATGCACGACATGCTGACTTACCGGTACAGGTAACCCCAGATCCCACTGACACAGAGACTGGGACATGCCCAGCATAAGCCAGGAGGGATGTTCATCTTAAAGAAAGAGCACACACAAGCACATCGCTAGTATGGGCCTGTGCAGTTCAAAGCACCTTCAGCAGTAGCTGGACTGTGGAAATTTGTGTCCCTAAAGAAGTATCACTCTTTGGAGGGCTTTTTTCATCTGTGGTAGAGAGACCGTTGTTAGTCCTGCCTGACAGTGTTGAAGAGGCACACAGGAACTTTTCCCTCTTGCCCTTTAGGAAGGTCAGAGGCTTCAGCAACCCACGTGGCAACTGGAATTTTTGAGCTCTCTTCCTCTGATTCTGTCCTGGTCCTCATTGTCTGCTGCAGAGGAAGATTTATGAATGTAATTCTGTGCCTCCATCCTTCTGAAATTAGATTCACTGATAGCTTCTGAACTTGAGTTTGGCAATGAATTCAATGCCAAATGAGTTCCTGCTTACTGAATCAAGACCTTAGGATGCAGCAGGTTAAGCTGTTCCTAGAACTACTTGGCCGACTCTGGAAGGAAGCTTCCCCAAATTCTGCAAATATTTTCATCAGTATTTGGCTTTGGGTTAATTAAACATAGACAGAATTCAAGCCTTTGACTGGAGGAATGACATAGCCCCTGAATACAGAAGGCAACAGCACTTCTAAGAGCATCTGTCTTCTGAAGCAAAATCTCAAAAGCTTTTATGTTCCTCCTGTAAATCCCCAACAAACAAGTTCTTGTCTCTAACCTCGTAATTAAGTTTCATGTGCAACAGCCAAACTTTTGGTCAAGACCTTCAGGCTGCCCCCACAAATGATGACCACAAGTTGCAGCAAATAGATAAAGAACTGAGTAACAGCTTTAATAACAACTCCAGCAGAGAAGTTCCTATTGATCTGGAAACATCGAGTTGATTTCAGTGTCATATTTTGCCAAACACAAATTTGGAACATCTTTTATTTCCCTTTTCTGATGCTTGTGGAGCAGGTTTACTGCATTGTCAATAAGAGGCTTTAGTGCCAAGGGATTATGCTCACAGGATCACAGAGTGATGCAGAGCTTGTGCTGAGGAAAAAAGTAATTCCCATCCTTGTAGAAAGTAGTGGAAAATTACAGCATCCTTTAGACGCGCTGACCTCTAGTTGAAATAGTTGATAAACGATGCCCTAACTTCCATTTTAATTCCAGCACACTGATTTGAGTCTAACAGAGTTGTTGTTACTGTGACTTTATGATCAAATGTTGCACATATGTCAGCCCATTACAGTCACAGAGGGATGGCTGCAAAAGGAGCACATTTGTATGCCTTTCTGTGAGGGTGCCCCCCTGCCTGATTAGTATAAATCCTTACAATATTCTGTAGCCTCTCTAGCTTACAGTGGTCATAAAACCAGGATGGATGTCAGATACTTGAACACATTATTGTTGTTATGAACTTAAAATAATATGCTGTGACTGCACAGAATTTGGTCTATCAGAATTGAATAGTCCTAGCATGGTAAAGGAGGTGAAAACATAAGATGGAGAAGTGATAAACAAAGGCTTGTAAGAAAAAACTGAAGATCCTTGGAAGTGCTATGAATTTGATCTACTGGTCTCCTTTAGTCACAAGGCAGCCTAATGTGAGGAGCTGGTACGTGCTTCAGAATGAATAGTGTAAGCATGCACTGCCTGCTGACTCTGGCACCCAGATTTTCTTTCCAAAACTTTAGCTTTTGAAGGAGAATAGCAAAGATTTAGGCATTTTCTATCAAGGACACAATCTGAACAAGTTTCCCTGTACTTCTTGCTTGAATATGTGCTAAAATACAAATGATAGCTTATCTAATCTAGCTATCAGGTCATCTCTCATTCCCTTATGTCTTCAAGTAGTGTTCCAGGAGGCCTTTGTTTGTTACTATGATATCTCAATGCCTTTTATGTGTATACAAAACCCCCATCATCACCATTGTAGTTCTTTTATCTTAAAAGAAAGATCTCTTTAAGCCTGTAAGACCTCCAGCAACCTTGGAGTCAAGGCACAAAATGCTGTAAATAGTGATCAAACTAGTCAAAGAGAGGAATTTTCTTGCTAAAGAAAGAGAGTTTCAGCTGGCTGCTAACTGAAACCAGCAACTTGGATTCTCAGAGATGAATTGGATATGAAAACAGAGGCCTGCTAAAGGGAAGCTCACACTGTCAGGTCTTAGTGCTTTTCCTCTTGATAATACCACCATATCTTTTGCTGTTATGTTGACTGCTTTAATATTCTTTATTATGTCTAGGAGATTTTCCTTCAGGAAGTGTAAGAGACTTCCTGGGCAGAAGGACGCAAAACATGAATGCTTAGCAGGGCTTTATATATGGGGATTTCTCCCTAGTAATCTATAATTTTAAGACATATGTGCCACAGTTATCTGGGTCCATTGCTTTCAGAGAGGTAATTATTTCTGAAGGTAGACTAGTTAGTTTAAACCCAGAAGTGAGAGAAAAAGTGTTATTTTTTTTCCCTAGGTATCTGGTCCGAAATTGAGTAAAAATATTTGTATATTCATTCATAATAAGTTTACCCCTATGTTTTGGCATTTGAGTTAGGCATACAGTTACCAAAGGCACCCTGGAGGCAACTCAGTGTGTCTGATTTAGGCAGGGTCTAATACTTGGTTGAAGGAATCTGGGCCTGAAACCCACAGACAGGTAGAGGCTTTTTTGAATTACAGGTGATTGTTTTGTTTCTTTTTCCTCTGATTTCTGATGCTTTGCATGTAAAAGATGTGGAATTACTTTAGAGGATCATATTGTCAAAATACCCTCAGAGAGCTGATTTTTTTTTTTTCCTGATTTTTTATATAAAAAGGTAAAATCTTAGGGAAAGTTTAAATACCATACGAGCAATGCAGAGATTCCTGACCTGGCTCAGCCCAATCTAGCTATGGACCTGAAAGAATACTTACAATATTGGTATAATGCTCCATACTACTCCTCAAGGATGAATTACATATCTTGGCTTCCAGCTAGTAGCACTGTGTGGTTCTGCACTGTGCTGGATATACAAGACATACTGGCTCTCTTGAAATTAGTTGACATTATCTTGCGTTGCACTGTCCCTGATATCATCTGAGAGAGATGTGAAAGTATTAGTTTTATTTTATAAAAGTGGGAATTAAACCACAGGGTAGACGATGTGTCTCATCTGGGGCAAGACTGTGGCAGAACCAAAAATTAAATGCAAACTTAACTTTCTCCCATTCTAATAAGTGGACTAAGATTACTGTGCAGTAATAAATATCCTGTATCTGCCAACCTCATTTGTGTAATTACATGCATTGTAAACAGACAACTTTGGATGGCAAGAGCAGGCACTGCTGTAACTTGGTAGAATCCTACCTAGATATCTGATATTACTATAGCCCTGGTTCCCTTCCCAGCAGGAGCTACCAATCACAGTGAAATATGTGGGACTTGGAAACACTGGCATCTAAAAGTTTCTAATTCAAGAAAGGACCTGAATCCAGATTTGTGGGGAAGGGAAGGAAGTATAACTGTATCCATATTGAGCTGGCAACTGGTAGCATCACCTGTCACTGTCCAACATGTTGGAAATGCTAGGAAAGTGCTTTTCCCACAGCACATGACCACCACAAAGAATATTACTGTAAGACAAAAAAGTCCCACAGCTGTTTCACAGGCAGACGCAGAAAGGAAAAAGCCACAAACATCTGCAGCATTAATTTTTTTTTCACTTCCAGATGCTATTTTCAAACCTGTTCAGTCATTCACTGCAGCTCGAGTCACTTTGTAGTATTCCACTTCGCCCAAATTTTTTTAACACCTTAACCCATAAAGTGAATTGGCAACCTTTGATATGGGTTTCATTTACTTTGATAGAAACTGGTTTACTTTTTTTTGTAAATGCTTTTTTTTTGTAAATGCTTTTTTTTTCTCACAAAGAAGAGCTTAAGTTCAACCAGCCAATCTCAAATGTTTTGGCCATAGTTTGCATAGACTTGCATTTGCTGCTACTTTTATCAAGTCCAACAACTTTACCTCTGAGGTTTCTTGTCTCTTCCTCTTAACTCAAGTTTGGCTGTCTTAAATTTTCCATCCGATTCAAGGATAAGAATCAGGAGGTTTTGGCAAGCATGGACACCCACCCATGCATAATCATGCAATAGGCCACAGGCTGTTGCCTATACGACCATTCCAGCCTTCAGTGAGTGCTTCCTTGCCCCAGTGCATCTGCTCATGGGCACCCACATGGTGGGTGTTACCAATGCTTGAATCAGCTGGAAGATCTCTGTGTAGGAGCTCCCACTACCTCGCATTAGTCAGCCAGGTGATGAGCACATGAGGACAGCCTCTTCAGCTGGCAGAGCAGAAGGTGGAGGCAGATGCGTATCCCAGCCTGCTTAGTCAGCATGCAATGCAAACAGTAAGAGTAGTACCACTGGTCTTACACACATTGGCTGCATTGTCATTTTAACCTCATGAATAAAAGGGTACAGATTTAGAAGTGTGGGGCACTCCAAGTAGTTGCTGGTACTTCTGTAATGCTTCCCATCGGAACCTTGTATCACTGCTCTTTTTGTCATAATATAGTTGCATATGGGAATGGGGAAGAGCAGGCCTATCGTATTGGATTGCTAGTGAATGCAGTGTGACTTGTACATAATTCTCAATGTGACACTAATCTCTACACCCGCAGTGAGATGAATGCAACACTTCTTTGCCTAGCTGAATATCGTGCATTGATCTTTCATATGAGACAGCCTGAATAATGATTTAGGCTTTTTTTTTTTTTTTTCCTCCAGAGAAAACAAAACAAAACAAAATAGGAGAAAGAGAATCAACTGTTTCCATGCATTTTTCATAGGGTATCAGGAAAATGAACTCCTGGAACTCTGCATCTTGCAAACACATCTCAGCCTGCTGCTGTATAGGGAACATTATGTTTTGTTGACAGTGGAGCTCTTTAGCAAAACAGATAAAGTTCCTGGTGAAGAAATGAAAGGTTAAGGAAGAGGTACTGTCTGGTGAGACAGAAGAATGGAAAAAAAGACCTTTAGTCTTTGGTCTTGGAATTGTGTTACTAGTGCTATTATTCATGATTTTCATTTAACAGTGATTTTCACTTGTGCATGATTTTATCTTTAAACACTCACACAGGCAGATATTAACAGTAACATTTTAAAGAACAAAGAGATGAGGAAGTTGGGGAAGTTGGATGCCTTGGGTCACTGTCATATGATAAGCCTGAATTAGAATAAACATTTTGGTAGAGCTTGTGACTTTCAATCCCGTGCTTAACTCTTTGGACACATAGTCCACCTCCTACAAGGCGAAACTTGACAATGGTTTTGCTCATTTAGTGACTATCAGACTTACTCGAAATAGTGGTTTAAATCACAGCTATTGAATCAAAATCAAATACTGTCTTCTCCAAATTCCATGAGGATTGCAAATAACAATACTCTCGTTTTGACCTGTTCCACAATTTTAAGATTCTTAGCACTTTTACAGAAATGTCACATAAGCAGACAAGGAGCAGAGAAAGAAAGAGAATTTCTTAGAAAGAAATTAAAATCTGTGTCAGCGTTTGAGGTATGAAAGTATAAAATACATGGTGAGTTGCATATGCTGGATTCAGATGAATAGTAACTGTATCTGCACAATCCTTTATTTGATTTCACTATACCTGCTTCAAAATGGACAGTACATGGTAGTAAAGTATGCTCAGCTTTGCCGGGACATAGCACTCTGAAGTATATTTTACCTACCATGTTTTTGTCATACGAAGTGTCATGTGTCCATATACATTATTGCTGTGATCATATTTTTAATTTAATATTTATTTATTCTATCTTGCTCAACTTTTCTAATTTGAACAGCATACACAGAACTCAGAACTCTTTCATCTAGTCTAATGTCACACTGATGAAAGATCTGTAATCACTCAAGCTCCAAAGCATTCACCCTGGTTATTTCAAGTATATATTTCCATAGGTGCTGCAACCGCAACTAGTAAACTTCCAAGTCACTTTGGCTGTGTGAGCTGAGTCATAGAATAATGTATTCATGCATTTGTGCTCACTGAAACATACTTATATGTACAGTAATCACTAATGAACTAGTGAACATATTTGTTAAAGACAGCTTAATAGGAAAATGTGTTTTGTTCTTGGGGAGAAGGCTGTTATGATGTTAGAAACTGTGAGAACCAACATTAATTCATTGATTTAATGAGTATTTTTTCTTTATACACTTTTTATTCTCAGATGTGGTGTTTTTAAATATTGAAGAATAATATGAGCCTGAGACATCAGGTCCCACTTTATTGTACAAGCCTATTTGTGGCTGCCAGGACAGGACATGACATAACTTCTCTGAGTGTGCCTGAGTGTCTTGTGCCTTCCCCTTTAACAGTGTCTCTCAGTTCCTGTTAATTCAGGGATGACTTGGGCTTCTGGAAAAATGTCTATGGACCACCTTGTACAGCGCAGCTATAAGGTTTAAGTTCACAAACAACTATAATGAAGCTAAGCTTTGACTGTGTTAATTCACTTGCCTTTTTCAAGAATGTTTAAGAATATTATTACTTTTATTTTTGTGTTTCTTTTGCTTGACTGATTACTTAGGAAAAAAAAAGTTACTACTTTTCAGGTCGCCATCTGATGTTTAACAGATTACCAGTACTGTCACAGGTTGAGAAACACCTCTGCATGGTATCTGACACTGACCATTACTGGAGATTAGATCCTGGGCCAAGTGGACCTTTAGTTGAACCAAATGGGCAATTCAAATGCTCTTAAAGCAATTTAAGAATGCTAAACTGATTAAAAACTATTTTTTCAATATATTATAGCTACTGACTTGTAAAAGGTCTTCTTTCATCACTCACTATCAGTTTCCCAGAAGATTTTTAAGTAGATTCCGAAATCGCATTTTACTTTGAATTGGCTCCGCAGGAAGAAAAGCAGGCTTCCAGGCTGTACGCCATCATTCATGAGCATAGCTCAGCATCCTGACACTTCTGCAAGGCCAGCTTAGAAGAAATGTGGAACTGCTGAGATGCTGAATTCTTTTCACAACACGAAATGTTTAGACTGCTAGGAAAGAAAAAAAAAAGGGAACTGGTGTGGGAGTGGGGAACTCCATATAGAAAGAGGAAGTATCGTGTGACTGATCAGGAAATGGGTACAAAGCATCTGTTTTGGTAGTATTTTCACTTGTTTTGGGGGCATTTCCATAGCAAACTGGAATCTGGCCCTGCGCGTAGGTATTACTTCACTCCAGAGTGAAAGGCAGGCACTAACTGGGAGCGAAACACAACAGCTGTCAGCATGAGCGCATAGCAACACGGCACAACAGCAGAAGGCAGGTCATGCACAACACAATCTGACACACATCCCACTGAAACGGCAGTGTTGCAGAGCCATTCTGGGCTGCAAGACTCGTAAACAATGCTCTGACTTCTATAAAAAGAGAAAGCTATTTTCCAGGCTGTCTTTTCTGATGGTGGTTGGTTCTTTTTTTGCCTCCAAAACCTCTGGGATACAGTCCCATCTGTGCTACAAAAATTCCATGGAAGTATACAAGGCAGCAAGGTACAAACACAATGGGAGCCTTTTCTGGTCCTGCCTTGAAAGGCACTTCTTTATCATGCACAGATTTGACAGGAGAGAAGCTTAGCCCTTGACTTTCCATAAACACTGGCTGGTCTGGAGTACCCTGCCAACCCTCCTGATGTCAGGGCTGTTAGCTCCTTTGGTTTTGTCACATGATTTTTTAGAATCATATATTCTTTTCCAAAAGCTGAGTCAAAAAATATGTCAGTTTTTCTTGTGTAAAGTGAAGTTCTGTTTATGCATTAGCTAGTGAGCAAGTTGTTAGTCAGATCTTTGCAGAGTTGTGGAGAGAGTAGGTTACTGGCCTTAATGCAATGAAATTATTTTTAGAGGAAATCCTTATATGGACAATTTATTCATTGTTGTCAAAGACTTCAAATAGCATTTCCAGAAGGGCCAATTCAAATTCCAGATTTGGTTCTCTTTATTCAGTGATTCCTTAGTCAGCTGGGAGGCAGAGACATGCTTGGTTATGCTGGTGCAAGTGGGTAGCACAGAAACCTGAGACAAAATCCCTGACAAAGGGTATTTTGGACCTCCCCTTCCAAGACAGAAATGTAATGCTCCTATGGAGGGACTGAAATAAATGAAAGATATATTTCAAGGGCTGTTACGGTGAAGCTCCTAAGCAACATACTCAGTGAGATGTAGAGCGAGGCATTGAAGCGCTCTTTCTGACATTGCCTTTCCCCTCTCCAGAGAATGAAACTTGTTTCCTTAAGTTATTTCAAACATGACCCATCCCTATTTGCTAAGTAGATCATATTAGTCTGCATTTATCCTGGATTACAGTGTAATAGTGACAAGGCATAATTTTCTTTACTGCTTCCTTGCTCTTTGTTGTGACACTTTTTCAGCTTTGCTTTTCCTCTTCTTTCTATGGTTTCCACTGCTCCTTGGAGTGATCCTTTTTCCTTAATCTGCTTCTGCATTTCACTTTCTTGTTTTCCCCTCAGGGCTTTTGTTCTTCCTGGCTACTTCGTGTTGAAGCTAGTACTCTGAAAGCAACATCCTAAGCAACAGTCACCTTCAGAAGAACATCATGAGTTCAAAGTCATCTTCAAAATTATTTCAAGTGAAAGAGATCACTTTCTTGTGTTTTTATTTCATAGGGTCCACTCAAATAGACTATGGAAAACTGGGCACAGTTTTGGCCACCCACTTCAAGGAAGATGTCAACCTTTAACCCTTTCTTTAAACTGAACGTATTTCATACAGTGTTCCTTCAGTTTTCACTTCCTTTCAAAACTCTATGTTCTTGCAGGTGCTGTAAGATGTGCAGGCAGAGCACCATGCTGAAAGCCTAGAAAACATGAGTCCAGCCGAGCAGAACCTATAGTTTCTGTGGTTAAAACTGTGTTGAAGTTCTGATACATCTGTTGTGTAACAACAGATGTAAGAGAAAAAAGTTTGTGCAAACAGAGAAGCATCTCTACCCCCTGTCAGGCAGCTCCCGAGCTACAGTCTGATTCTAAAGTAGTCCTGCAGATGATGTTATACTTCATCTTAAACAATACGTAGAGACCCCGGGGGATGGTAAGTCACCCTGTATTAGAACGTATACTCTCATTTGTACAAACCAGTGTATTTAGTTTTAGGCAGGCAAATAGCCCCCTTAGTTTTTGTGGGATGATTCACATCCATGTGATGATGCATGCATGTGTTTATAGAATAACAATCATCTATTTGTTGTTTCAATATTTATGACTTTTCTCTGAGTTATTTGAATAAAATATTTATTAATTTATTTTTGTTTTTCCTTCGGGGCTGTCCACAGGCATCCAATGCTTTTTGTGGAGAGGCGCTTGTCTACAGTTTCTAATTCCTTCTTATGAATAAATTCACTTACTTTTACTGGGATGCTTAAAACACTTTTTTTTAGGACATAGGCTGTAAGCCACAATCCTGCATTTGCTACAGTTACTTTTGACCTACTCACAAACTTATTTTTTGTGCAGCAATATTAAAAGCAACAGCAATTTTCCATCTGTCTTAATTTGCAGTAAATGAGTTTATACTGCTGTGTTTTGGGCAGACAAGAGCTTGTCTTCTTTAATAATTATCTCCAGACAATGCTGTTTGAATGATGTGATAGGCTAAATGAAAATAACATATCGGGTAAACTAAGCAAATTTTGTTCCAACATTATAAAGTCTGATTATAATAAATGATTTTGAATTCATTTCCCTAACCACGGAACTTACATTCACAAATGGCCTTCTGAGATGTGCAGAGACAAAGTGGATGTAAGTATCTCCTTGAGACTATGGAGGGTATCAAAGAATGATATGATTGTTGATATCATTTAAAATTAATCCCTTTTTGTACCATTGACTAGGATCACACTCCTTACTGCTCTGGGTCCTGAGAAATGGGATTGGTTTTGAGGCTGTAGTACAGTCAGACATCAGACATTGCTACATTTTAGATGAAAAAGTTTCAAATGTAGTTTCTTCTCCACATCCACATGAACAGAAACCTTCCATTTCTTGTAGAGGAGCTGGAAAAGCAGTAGGTTTCTCTGACTAAACTTTCGCCTCTTTCCTAAGGCAATCATTCTGGAGACAGCCACGTCTCTGCCTAGGGCCTTGAAAGGTATATTGCATAGCAATCCTTAGTTAGCCCTTCTCTCTCCTAAATCCCATTTACTCCAGAGTATTTGGATCAGTGTGAAAATAATTAAATGTGTCCTCGATCAGGCTGTTCTTTTATGGGCTCCATTTCTGCTGTGTGATGGTAAGGATTGATGAATCCAGATGTGCCACTACACGGTACCCTCCCTTGGTTAGGGTTCCCCCTTCCTGGGCAAATCTCACCCTTTGAGAAGTATGGTCACTCAGATTCCTCTTGCAAAATATATTGCAGAAAAATATAATACAAAGAGACCTTGTGCTACTATTGCGAAAAAAGCCCCAAACAAAACAAACTTCTTTTTGTCTTTTTTTCTTTGTAAGGAAGAAACATGGACACATCCTAATTTCAAGGTGACTTTTAGAAAAAACAGCAAAAAAATCAGAAAATTATAGCAACTCAGTATTTTCCTTTTTCTATGGGTTATCATTCAAAATGGCCTCTTAATTTTTTTGGTAGCCACTTCCTTGAGTTTATTTCAATGCTCATAAGATGCATAGCAATAATTCTCCTTGGGCAGGAGCCAAACAATCCAAATGAGAAACCAGGAGACCCCTGATACCCAGCTTCTCTTCTGTGCCCCAGTTTCCTAGATATTTTCTCTAGCAATCTTGCAACAACCCATGCTTCTGTGTGACTTACTGCTTAGCTGCATAACTGCACAAGAGGGATGCGGACGATGCCCTTTGTACTGCTCTTCAAAAATATAACACTCTCCTATAAGGCCTGGAGTTCTTTTCACTGGCAAGACTCCAGGTAAAGACCCAGGTAAAAGGGTGTTCCATTAGGTCTTGCCAGCCAAGATGTGGATTCCTGCTGGGGAAACAGAACCTCAGCTGCAGTTTTGATACTGGCTGTAAAATACATGGCAGTGAAGGAAATGTTAGGGCAAGAGAAAAAATGCCTCCTCCTCACTCTGCTCTTTAATGCGGTTGCCTTTTTCTTATCCTCTTGTCCTCCCTTACCTTCATCCCCATCACTGCATCAAAGTAGCAGTTCCTCTAGAAATCTTATCTACTTCCGCACCCTGGAAGAAAGCCCTCCAGGGCTGATTCTTCTCTTCCTCAGACAGGAGTTCTCTTGTAGGTCAGAAAAATGGTGTCTGTTCCTCCCCATTCATTGCCACAAAAAACAGAGTGACAACCTGTGACACCACCGCCCCCTTTGCAGAGCTCTGGAGTCAGGTGAGGTTATGGTTTTGATTTGTATTTGAGGAAAATTCTTCGAAGCTATAATTACCAGGGACATAATTTTTCCCCAAAAATTTAGACTGTGAGGTCATCATAGATCTTCCAAATGACAGCACCCAAGCTGCCATGGAGCCCTGCTTGCTGCCTGACACTGGTGCCTGCAGAGTGGTGCGAGGCTGTCCTGCAGGTAAATCTGGACTGATTTCACATGCCTTCAACCCAGACTGTTGCATTTCTTTTTCAGCGCAAGTTCAGTATGACACATAGAGAGACATTTATATTAACTGCAATTAAGCTCTATTAGACCTTTGATCTGCTACCATGTTGTAGTGTATAAATGAATGCATTAAAAGAAAAATAAAATGTGAAATAATTATCTTCTGTAAGTTGTAAAGCTGAGTTTCAAGCTGTGCCTTTAGAGCAGTTTCATCACATTTTTAATTGAGCTAGCTTTTGTGTCAGGAAAAAGAGCTTTGTTAGAAAAGATGAGGGAAAAGTAGAACAAAAGCTGATGTTTCATTAAACTGAGAAATGCCACAGGCTTGAAACTGTAATCGTTGCAATTGGCAGTTGTGTCATATCAGAAGAGCCCTTAAACTTCAGCTACTCTGGGACTAGGTCCCAGGTTAGTAAACCATGAATAATTTTTCTGCTTCAGTTGAAACTAGCCTGGATACCTAATCAACCCAGGTAAGAGAAAGAACAGCAGCCCCATCCCATCACCACTGCCAAAAAGTGGTTCCTAAATACTGTATTTTTAACTGGGTCATTCCCCAGATCTGGTTTCGCATGTAGCCAGTTTTGGACCTAGCTGAGAGGACAATTGCAAATCAGTTAAATCAGTGGAGCTACCCTGTGTGGGCTCCATATTTTAGAAAAAAGTACATTATGACTGTTGCTAATGTTCCTTAGGAGTCAGCATAACTTGCAATGTTCACATACCACAGTGAGATCTCACGAAGGAGTGAGAGTGTTTAGCTAATTAAATGTATTTCTAAACTTGTTTCATAAAAGTTTATCATCTAGATCAACACTTAATCTCTATGCATAGCAGCCAAGACTGGTTATAGGTCAGGGGAATTAACCAGGAGCATTAAGCATTCAAAATCAAAGCAAGGAAGTGAAAGATTTCCTCCTAATGGGGACAGAGGCTTATGGGATGTTTCCCAGGGGGACAGTTGCAAAAACGGCAAAGAAAGCAGGAAGAAAATCCCCAAACCATTCAAGTGAAATCTGCCTCAGAATCTGACAGCTACTTGTCATGCTAGAAGCAGTTTGTGTTTACTGGGACATTTGCACAGTGTAGCCGCAGCATTTTTGGGGCAATTTTTTTCCTTGGGTTAAATACAATTCTGGCATGTCATCCAACCACAGCACCAGCAGTTTAAGTTAATCTGGGACACTTTTCATTTAAAAGTAAGATCCAAGCTTATGATAAGACAAAGAAAAGTAAAGACAAAGCACAAAAAAGTGACCCCATATGCCCCCAGAAGCAAAACCCCAACACAGAAAGGACACCGAGTAAGAAGAATACCCGTGAGTTTGACATATGCAGTTTATTCTGTCTATGCTAAAACTAATGATGCTCCTCATACCCACAGCTATCATGTCCTCAGTCCCCCTGTGTACAGACCAGGGGTCACTGAGTGGCCAATTTTGCCCTCAGACATATTCACAGGACTCTTGCTGGTAACTAATGAGAGCTCTTCTCACATAGCAGATCAATGCTGAAATGTGGCTGGCGATTTCTTAAATAGATCTGCTATGATACTTTTGTTTATCCTCATTATGCCACGTCATAATTCCTGAGGAGCCTTTGTGCAGCACGCTGTGCACTGCAGCCAGCCCACACGCAAGTGATCTGTTGTTGTCGTTGTCCAGCAAACACTCAGTGGGTGACAGCCTACATCTCGTTTTGACATGGAAAGCATCCTTCAACTGGGTTTGGCTTGGAGACAAATCACTTCAGCCCCAAATAAAGGCGCATCAGAAGCAAGAGCTTTGCCCGCTCGGCTCCCCCATGCCATGCTGGTCCCACTGCCCGCCCTGCCGCATGCTGCCCGTACCTGCCTCCTCGCCGCCCCAGAGTGGCCTGGGCTCCGGCTTGGGTACCAAGTCTCCTTTGCTGTGGGGCTCCTTCATCTGAAAAACAGAGGGAACACATCAGGTCACGAGAGCTTCCCATTGTGCTGGGTTATTGCTTTGCAACACTTCAGACCAAAATCATTTTCCATCCAAAGGAAACGTGTCAGGCAGCAATACAAGTCCGCTCTCCAGCTGTTCTTATAATCAGGGGCAAACTTATGAGGTGCCAAGTACTGTGATCTTCCAGAAAAGAAAAAGTGTCTGTGCTTCACTGTACTTTGAATTGCCTTTTTCAATTCCAAGTGTGTGTGTTGATTTTACACCCATGGACCAGATGGTTAGGCTTGTTCTCCTGCCATGGCCCTGCGAAATAGGGGAAAGCAAAAGAAATGGCAGTCAGGGCCTTAGTGGGGCTGTAGTCTGACATGGGGCTGTTTGAGGAGACTCACTTTGCCCACTCTTTCATCCAGGGCAGGGATAGCCTTAATGAGATGAGGTTTGGGATAGGTGAAGCACAGGTTTAATCCCTTTATATATCCTTGGGTATTGCCAATGAGGCAGCTACAGACCACTGTTCTCCTCTCTAATTAGCACTTCATCCTGATCAATGCCTGATGTTGTTATGTTTTCAGTTTAAGAAATGCTTTAATTCAAAAGATTCCCAACTTCACCAGATGGCAACTTCACCCACTGTTATGCACACTCCAAACCTGCGTGAAGCTGGCTGGAGGATGCGCAAGGTTGCAAAGCATTGAAAAGGTGGCTCACTTTTCTGATGGCATGTTTCTGACTATCTTTGCCTACAAGAAATCTGGAAAGGGACTCTTTATATGGCATGTAGTGACAGGACAAGGGAAAATGGCTTTAAGCTCAAAGAGAGGAGATTTAGATTAAACATTAGGAAAAAATTCTTCACTATGAAGGTGGTGAGGCACTGGCACAGGTTGCCCAGAGAACCTGTGGCTGCCCCATCCCTGGCAGTGTTCAATGCCAGGTTGGATGAGGCTTTGAGCAACTTGGTCTAGCGAAAGGTGTCCCTGCCCATGGCAGGGGGGTTGGAACTGGATGACCTTTAACATCTCTTCCAGCCCAAACCATTCTATGATTCTATGATTCTGTGATTCTATATTCAGGATATTAAGCACATGATGAATATCAAGAAAGAAATAAGCTTTCAGGACAGCCACCGTTCTAGCTACTGTAAAGTTTTGTGTGATTAAAGAGCCAGGGGAACTGTAGAAAAGAAGCGGCACAGGAGTAGAAAGTAAGTGTTGGATGAGGGAAGAGAAGAAGAGAAAGTGCTGAGTTTGATGCATTCCAGGCAGAACACTGAGGATTACAAGCTCAGAAAACACAGGGAAAAGTATTTAAGAAAAAGTAGTGGCCATGGATCTGTCCCTGCAGAAAAACAAATCTTTATGTGTGTGCAATATAATACACGGTGGAGCCACCATGTCAGGGTCAGAAGTGTAATGCCCACAGCATCCATGAACAATGAAGTCTGAATGCTGAAAGCTTCAAACCCTGAACTCTGTCCTTAATGGAGTCTGGTAAAAAGGGAAACGTTCAACCACCCTACGATAAAACAAGAAGCATTGCAGTCAAACTTCTGCAAAGGTAAGGGTCTGGGAATTTGTAGAGACTGGCCACGTGCAGCAAATCCCAAGGAAGAAAACTTATGCTAAAGAGGTATAAAGAGGAACGGAGCAGAAGGGAGGCCACTGTTCCTAAAAGCAGTGGCACGTAGGAGGTTCACACACATGTCCCTCCCTCATCTCATGCACGCAATAACCTGCATGGGCAAGTAAAGGCAATAGAGGTTTTATCAAGAGGCCTGAAATATCAGCTTATCCATCAACCAAGAGTAGCATTGGATCAGAGTGAAGATGAACATTTGTATCCGGTAACAGCAGAAGGGTCTGCAGCAGAAGCCTGGGGTTGCATTGACACTGCAGCATCATCACCCTTGTGTGTCTCATTCCAGGCTAATGCCAGCAAGTAGCAGAGCTGACAGCCCCCTCACCGCACTCCGGGGTGTGCCAATCTGCAGGACCACAGCTGGTAATGCTGCTGTGTTTCACAGCAGGGGTGGGAAGGTAAAAGCATTAAATCTTGTCAAACACAGAGAGCACCAGTGACACAAGCCACATGAACAGGTAGGAAATCTAGTCTAAAATACCTTGTGGAGCTCCTGTAGCACTAAGTATGCCCACTTTAATTGTACATGATGTTGCTAACAAATACACCCGTTTCAATAATTTTGCTTTTCTGCTTTTTTTTCTCTTTTAATTGCTTCACAATTATCTGTGTATATGGTGACATTTGCATCACACCTTCCATTTCTGTATCTGTGCTGCTCTTTCAATTGAGGTTCTCAAAAAGTGAGGCATCCTTAAAGAAAGCCCACTTGTTATTGTATGCAGGATGTTTCTTTCATGTGTTTTTTGTATTATTTTCACATACTACCTATTCAGCTGAATAATCCATTTTCTGAATATTGGAATTTCACATAAAGTATAAGTGTATAGGTGGTGTTGATTCACATGTCTTAACATTTGAGAAAAAAATAAGGCCACCATATCCACAGAATACAAAGTGGTTTGCAGGTGGTTTTTTTAAAGCTATTTTCCCCCCTTATAATAGTTGCACTGAAGAAGTTTTGCTTTTTGTTTGAGAGAGTGAATATGCTTATCATGATGCTTGTAAAATGCTGGATTAAGTCTGTTTCCTAGCTGACACTGCTCAAGCCTAAAGTTAATGAGAGAAAAGGAGACGAATAGTTTATTGCTAGTCGCCAAGTCTTTGTGCTAGTTGAGTACACTTAAGCCACAGCAGATAAGACCTGAGCAGGTCAAATATTTTAAAACAATATCCATACAATAGTGATTCAGGGTAGAAATCAGCACATTCTTTCATCCTATGAATCACAACTTCTCCCTTCCCACTTTTCTTATACTCCGATAATGTGACCCCAAAAGGCCAGCTGCCCTTGTGAGTAGGACTGCTTCCACTAAGCTTTGCCCTAAGAGTCAGCTGTGGAAAACTACAGCCTCCAATCTGCAAGAGGTAAACCAATCTGCAAGAGGAACTATCTCTGAAGGAGATTTTAAAGGCATTAAAACTATGTTTTGGGATTACTCCAATCTCTGTCCTACTGGGAGAAGATAAAGAGAAGTAAAGGTCAAAAGTTCATATGTCAGTGCAAGCAACACTTGACTTGAAATACTTATTTTCCCTAAAATTCAGCACTCTATATATTTTGTGCAAACATGACATTAATTGAATGATCATGCTCTTTCTTGTTTTACAAACAATAAAATGACAGCAGTCTTTATAAATGCTTAATAAAATAGCAGCTACATCACTTCCTTCTCTACTGCTTTTGACCTAGTCAAATAGTTCTCTTCAGATGCAGCACCTCTTGGTTTGTCCTCAGCCTGGACTGAAGAAAGACTGGAAAAGAGACAAGGTAGGCAGACTGGCTACCTAATCTTGCAGTGGCTGATATAGGCCAGGGAATGGGAAAGGCTGTAGAGATTCAAGTACTTGATGAGATGCCCTCTTCCTCATGGAATCCATAACAGGGATGGTTGAGGGCATCCAGGCATTCATACAGGTGCCTCCGTTCCATTGTGCAAGCCCCAGAGGAGCTGGTACCTGAGGGAATTGCTTCCTTCGTTGGTGTAATTTGGGTCCCATGTTTCTCCACTGCACACAGCAAGGTGCCATGGTGGGACGTCCCACCAAAAAGGGAGAAAGAAGGAAGCATAAAGAATGACTGCTCTTCTTCAGGTTAGTAAGGCAGGTAACCCTTCTAGTCTAGAAATGACCCAAGAGCCTAATGCATGTTCTTTTAACGGGACTACTGCTATGTTTAGCATTTAGCCAGTCCTCACCTGCTCTGCTGAACCAGAGCCAGAGAAATGTGACCTACCTCATATTGCAAAGACAATTTAAATTCTGAAGCCTAATTTACACATCAACACTGTTAATTAATTCATTGCTGAACATCTTAACAGAAAGAGCTCATTAATGGCTGCATATTCTGTTCACTTGAAAGGACATCAATATCAATGGTGGGAGCAGAATACATTATCAAGACTAAATACCACAGCGGCTTTGTATTAAAAAGAAATTATGTTGCTCACAGATACCGAATAATGCTCATTTATTAAATTTATCTGCTTTCAGTGCTGCTTTGTGAAGTCCTAAAGAGGATCCACCTTATTCACCTAGACACAGACTTTGGATCAGGCATATTCTTGTGACTAGGATGACAATGAGTATTCTGTTTTCACTTGAGGTTCTCAATTATCCAAATAATTCACTGAATTCTTTATGACACTTAACATATTAAAATTTATGGCTTAATTTCTGTAGACAGCCTCTTCCAATGAAGACAATATCAAGATTTTACAAGGCTGAGCATATATTAGCTCTGTGTATTGTGTTAGTGAAATGTTCACCCATAGAGAAAAGATTCATAAAGTTGATGATGTTAAAATGTCTCTAATTAGGCTTTAAAGCTAGTTATCCATTTAAATGAATGGGAGCCATCCACATTTCTCTTGGTGACTGCTTCAGCACTGATGAAATCTCAGCAGTATTATCTGGGCCAAGCTCCTAAGCAGTTGCCAAAATACCACCACCGTGCTTAGTGCCTAGGAAAGGCTGCCACCACTTCTGGTGACCAGAGTCATCTGCAGCTTCTGAAATGAGAGTAGACTGAACTGCTCTGTGCTGGTGCCCATAGCAGGAATCCAGGTGAGTCAGAAATCTGAAGTTGCCTAGACCAAGACATAGCTATTGCAGTTTCTTACTGGCAGGTTCTTCCAGGCTGGCAGTGAAAGAATATTCAGAGGTTTACTTAGGTGGAGCTCCAAAACCTGTGAGGACTCTGAGATATGCCTTTGAGTGGAAGAAGCACTGATACAGATTTCCATAAAACAAGCATGACTTGCCGTGAGTTTGATTATGCTGCCATCAAGTCAACTTGAAGGGCCATAATTAAGCGAACGGAAAAGTTGAGAAGGCCATTGTTTGCATTTTGTGTGCTGCAATACTGTTTCTGCATCCTCTGTGTTTCTCCACACTGCACTCTGCATCCTTGCTCAGCATCTCTGCAAGGGGCCCTAAATCTAGGCACAATGGACTGCAGGATCCATAGGTGAAGGCACAGCTCTCTAGGCTATTACTACCGTAAACACACAACACACATGCTTATTTAAGATGACTGTCTACACTTTTGTTCTTTTCTGAGCCTCAGAAGGATTCAGCCTATGCAATCCCATGTTTGCATTACAAACGTCAAACAGGCATCTCCTGCTGTCCTAGTGGAGATCATTGCCATTTCTGAAGAGATTTGCAACCAGGATGACTCAAAACATAATCCTCATTGATCCATGCACTTTTCCATGGGTGAAAAGAGTATGCATTTATTTTTTCCACTTCTTTTGGTCAGTAATTTTAATCTCATTCCTTCCCCTCACCCTTCAACCTCTTTTGTACAGCACTGTTTTGCAGATGGGTTGATCTTCCTTTTATGGGAGGTGTAAGTTTTAAAGACTTAAAGACTGTAAGTACCTATATGAAAAAGGGCTCCCTTAGTAAGATGGGAAGAAGTCTGAACTAGAACAGTATAGTCCGGAGGTGGCTTTATTTATCTTTCAGAATAGGGCTGCCTAGCTTTGCAAAACACTTTTTTTCTCTAGACCAGCCATAATATAGATACCTTTTTGGGATATGAAGGATTTTCTTCTGAGGAGAAGCACCAAGAATGACAAGAACAATGTTCTTCAACTGCGTTACTGATCTATGCAAATAATTTCCTATCACATGTTTGCTCTATAACAAAAAAAGCCCATATTTTGGCATAGGTGCTTGTTATTGGAAAATATGTGCTCCCTACACAAAAGGAATCTTTTTTTTTTCAGTCTGCAACTTTAATTTTCAATAAATATCGTGGCTTTGCCTTGACAATTGTCAAAATGTTGGGGACCTTATTATTTGTGACTGAGTTTTGTTCTACTAAGATTATCAGGGAAGGGAGAACCAGATACTATTGCTGTCCTAAAAACTCAATTAAAACAGAGCACAAAAGGTTGGCTTTGGATCTAACAGGAGGGTTAATAACTGCATGAGATTGTGTAAAACTTGCAGCTGATCAGTACTGGTCCAAGCTATTTGTGAGTATGTCCTCTCTAACTTGCAAAAACATAACCTTCTTCCAGAGCTTCCTTGACCATTGCAAACTGACAGAAAACGCATCTGCCTGCAGAAGGACAGGGTTAACCACATTTTCCACGTGTTTTGAAACAAGTGGACCGTATCCCAGCCCAGAGCCAACCTCAAGGACATAACTGAACAACACTTTGTGAATCACAGCTTTTGTGATTCATTGCCTTCAACAGTGTGAACCAGAGCTGCATTTAATGATGTTGGGAAACAGATCTGTTTGAATGGGATGGCTGATGTAACATGCTGAGGGACTGTGTTGTAGCTCGCAGGACAGACACCCAGGGACAATGAAACTGCAAACCTGCAGTGCAATGTAAATGCTGCATCAGATACCGATTCATTATGGATGTACAGCACACTGTAGCTACGTCACCCGTTCTGTTATTGAAAAAGTCCTTCCTCTTGAATAAACAAAGTCACAGGAGAGCAGCAGCAAAAATCAGCAATTTTTTTCCCTACACTTACATGAAATTTCACCTGTGCTTTATCTACAATAAAACTGCACCAGTCTAAACAATGCATATGAATGTTATTTGTGCAGTAAAGGCCTTTTAGATTGCTCATCATAAAGTAGCCAACAGTTTTAGTTATGATCAAGTGGTGAAAATAAGAGAGCATTGCAAAGCAAATAATAATAAAAAAAGGTAATTTTTTTCTCTGGCAAGCTCTTAGTTTAAAAATTCATTAAACCCAAAATATTAGATCCAAGGCTTCTTACCTCAGCTTTTGCAAGAATTTGAATTAGGATTCAGATTCATATTTGTATTTTGCTTCATGGGGCTAAACAGGAATCCAGAGGCCAAACCATGCTGCATGGAGAGGAATTTTAGGTTGCATGTGTGAATTTGGAGTTACAGTGACAATGACTATAGAGTCGGAAGTAGACATTGCAACAGTCTTGTCTGATATTTTGCAGTGTATGGTATCCCTGCCCATGGAAAGGGGGTTGGAACTGAATGATCTTAAGATCCTTTCCAGCCCTAACTATTCTCTGATTATGTGGCTACAGAATCTTGGCAGGTGTATTGCTACCTCACCCCCCTTACCTCTGGCATAATTTCACATCTGGTTTTGAGTTCGGGATTTCCCTTTCTTATAGGAGTTATTTGTTCAACATTTTTTTCACTTTTTTTCTTATTGATTGTTTTTGCTTGATCTTCCAGGCATACAATGCTTTTATGTCTTTTCTTTGAAGCACTTTGTGTTACAAGTAGCTGCTCCACCAGGGGGATATTTGTAGGCCACGGTCAAGTTGTCTCTCAGAGTCTTTTTTGATGAAGTCATCAGAGCCCTCTCACTGAGGGTTAAACAATCTCGCATTTGGCACAAGGAAAAAACACACACAGTTCCTACAAATAGCAAACAGAGCTATATATCTGAGCTCTTGCAGTGGCCTCACAATAATATGTACCTACATCCTAAATCAAGTTCAGAAAAAAAATCACTTAATTGACATTGGCTGTGTTTTCTGAAATGTGTCAAAGTGTTACAGAAATGGAGCTCATGTCTAGGCTATCAAAAATAGGATTTGTTCCTATTTTTTTCTTTTTAGGTAGATTTTAGCAGATCAGTCTAAGACTACAATTTAACTATCACAAGCTAATGTATCACATCCCGTAATAAAAGTGATAAATTGCGCCTGAGATAATTTTGAGTGTCAAGTTTAACATTCATAAGAAGCACACTGGAGTAAAAAAGTAGCTGTATACAGAGGTGATGCAACATTCACAATGAATGAGGTATGTTGATTAGAGAGGACAGAGCTTCCACACATTCACAGAGTCCCTTGGAGCTGTGGGTATCTTCCAGAGCTCACAATGTATTTCCCTTTTTTTCCAGGAGTTATCCCAAAAGTGTCATAAGACTGGACTTTCTGGTCCTTGCTGCCTCTAACTAGAGAAGAGTCATTCAGTTGTACATTATCCTGCTCTCACCTACAGGGAGTGCACAGAAATGAATGTTAACTGAATTTACTTCAGGTTTGGTTTAAGATTTGGGCAAAGGTTGGGGTCAGTTCTCACTGCCTGAGCTGGTTCTCTGCCCTTGGTGTTAAAGCCAGGGTGAGAAATAATTGGTGACACTTGTGTGCTCCCAGCTTGCTTTGACCAGCTTCAGGCCTGATCAAGGAGCATTTTTCCATGGATGAACAAGTCAGATGTCTCAGCAGTAAGCACGTACCTTTGGTTACAGTTGTTCTCTCTCTGTTCAGACACATAGCACATACTGTCAGGGAGAAGATGCTACTGAGTTTTGCTTCAGATACTAAGTTGCTGTGTCAGCAGTTTACTGACCCTCTAGACTGTATCCTTACTCTGTCCTAGGCACTGCAACTAGTATAGAAAACTATTTGCAATATTATATTGTTCTCTATTTTTCTGTACATGGGAAAAAATAAAAGAAGTGACCACTTGTGCAGTGATGAATGCCTTCCACAAGCCAGAGAAAATTGCTAACACGTAGCATCTTGAATTACCAAGCCTAAGGATTAATTGGATAATTATTATCTCCATTTTACAGATGGAAAATCTAAATAACAAAGAGTTTGGAGACTTGTTCAAACTTAAATCTCAGTTCAAAGAATCTGGAATAGACTCTAGCTCCCAATCCTTCAATTAATTTTCATGATGAAGTGATATCCCCTAATACATTCTTATATAAGTATGACAATCAGTTTACACATAAAGTGGGTTTTACATCAGTGGAGAAGCCCTTTTTTCTTCATATTTATATATTATCAAGCACTTGGGGATCCTTGTTTTCAGTGCTTGTGGTTCTGTCACATAATTCAGATACAAAGAGACAGAATACAGTTAAGAGAGGCAGTGGATCTCAAATCTGCCAACAGGACCAACAAGTGCTCAAAACATCATGAATATGTGGTTTGCTCAGAAACAGGGGTGAATTACTCTGAAACAGGACTGAATTTGTTTCAAAATGATTAGTTCTGTTGTAGCACAGCTCCAAGTCTTTGCAGCTTGGTGAGAAGAGGTGAAGGAAAACTACTCCAGTTGTGTGCGGAGCTCATGCTGAGCCAGCTGTGATTTACAGCTGTAGAAAGAAACAGGACCAAGTTATCTGGGAAGTGCTGTGAGTCCTATAGTTCTTCCTTAGACTGGTACTGGCCAGGTTTCCAGTTCTGGCCCCAAATGGCTCAATAGCCTAATCGCTTTTACAGCCCTAGCCCTGTGCAGTGTCTATGCTAACAGTGGTGGGGAGCTCTCTGCAGAGACCTCAATCCCTGTACACAAGGACACTGGCCAGCACATCCTTTAATCTTCTGTGAAACACAAACATACTTATATAGGAAGAGGAGAAGACATGCTTGACTGAAGAACAGAAGGTAAGGATGATGAAGAAGCAGACAAGTACCTTGACCCACCAACATCATGGTGCACCCATCAACTGTCCTCCTTCATCAAGATTTCCATTTACATTTCCTGAGACGTGCATATCCTGAGGAAGGCAAATGGATTTGCTATATGGATAGTTTCAGTGTTCTCCCAACTTTAAAGTGTTGATATTTTCATAATACTGCAGTTCAGTGTCATGACAGCAAAGTAAAACACATATTATAAGAAAAATATGATCTATTGTGCATGAATTAATGTACTATACTTAGGTTTGAACCTTTTTTTCTTAGTACCTATTTGTTCTCCATTTTATTTTCCTTGCTAAGGAATTATTTGACCTGAAAATAAAAAGGAAAAGAGGCTGGTTAGAAGCAAAGAGTTTTTGGAGAAATATTGTCTAGCTGTGCTATACTTTAAATCATATTTCTATTCATTTCTGAGAGTTCAATGACATAGTGAGGAACTGATCCTGTTCTCTGTTTAAGACAACTGAAAATCTTGCTCTGTCTTTATGGTTCACCTCTTGGGAAAAAGCAAAATGAAAGGACACATTTTAGCTGGCACAAGCAGTAGCTTCATTCACAGAGAATGTGAAAAATCAATTGACATTTTAACTTCCTGGCCTCTGTTACAAACATCTGCAGAGAAAGAAAGCAAATTAGCAAAATGTGTCCTTTATTACTTAGGTTCATTTAAGGTTGCAATGTTAGTTGCATACATGGTCAGAGAAAGAAATAAAGCAAAGCCTTACTTCTGTCATTACAGTTGAGCTGTATAGGGGGGGATACAATATATAAATGGATGGATATATAAATGGATGTCTACATAATACCATTGCTGTTTGGTGTGCATGTGCAAAACTTGAAATAGAATTGCATGCAACTATCACAAGCCCATACTATTCTACACCCACATTTTGCAAGAGGTGGTAGAGGTGGAGTGATACTGGCCTGATTATCAGGGCAGTGATTGTTGTTTGTCATTTAAGAACAGGAACAGACACTAAAATGACTTGAACAAATAAGCTGTGGCTACATCAGGGATGTGATTAGCTCTTATCAGTGGGTTTCTCCTGACTCTCATGACAGAAGAGACAAAAGTGACTGAGTCACTCATGTAGGTTAGATGAACTCAGTATGCAATGTATGTCCACTGCATCAGAGAGATTCAAGCAGATATTCCCTCAATAAATTGAGAGATTTAAGCTACAAAGTTCTATACAAAGTTCTATAGTTCTTATCTGGATTGATGTTGTTTACACTGGTTGGCCATGCAACAATATCCAGTTTGGCTGGAACCTTGTTTGAATCAGATTTAAATCAAATTTCTTTGCTCCAATCTCTACCCACAAGACAAGCTTTAAAGGAGGAACAACTAGGACCTGTGTGGTCCTTGCAGTCTGGCTTTGCATTTGCAAAGGTACTTATTTCTGAACATATCATAGCTTGATATTTGATGGTGTGATTATTAACAAGACTTGATCTTGCACAAGATAGCTGGGACATGGTGGCCAAAGGTTCAACATAGAGGTTCAGTATTGTTTAATATGCAACTATTTTCATGTCTACTGAGAGTATATGTTTGTCCTTAGCCTCTGCTGCTGTGGACTGCCTCTAGCAATGATTTTTGAGGAGTAAGGAAAAAACAAGTGACTGCTTATTGCCAGTCATGAAAGCAGCAAAACAGGTCTTTTGGATGTGTTTGTTTTCCAGCTCTCTTTATCTCTAGTCATAGCACCAAGAAAAAGTGGACTACTTAAACTGGAAAATATTTAACACACTAATAAGTGTAAACAGTTATTGCAACTCTGGCAGGCAGTTGCTCCTTTTTTCACAATAGAATTCACTTGCATTCATTGTTACCTAATCAGAAATGGGAATTCTGGTTGGTTGCATGCGCTTCCATAGTATATATCTCTCTGATGAAAGTTCCCAGTTGTGCTTAGAATGTGAAAGATTCAGTTTTTCCGTTCCTTCAAGAGATATGTGCAGCACGCAGGTGGTCTTCTTTCCAGCTATCCCCAAAACTTTAAAGCAGATGTAACATAACCAGTCTTCCATCATTATTACTGTGGCCATCAGCAGAATGAATTGATTTATGAATTGTGGCTCTGGTCCAAGAAAAGCCTGTGTTTCTCCTCCAAAGTAACTAAAACAGCATTCTTAGTGAAATGATAGAATATGATCCTAACCAAGCCAAACTTGGCAACAATCAAGCTGGAGCCAAACGGATTTTGAGGTTTTGACAGAATTGAACAAATTGAACATCAGCTTCACCACAATGCTGCCTGCCAAGACACAGAATTCAAAACTAAGTACACACAGCAGTCTCACTAAAGGAAAAAGAAATATTGACAAATGTTCTATGAAGACTCTGACACTTTTTTCCCTGCCTTGAAGTTCTTTGCAAAATTTAGGGACAAAACCTTCTAAAGATCTGCTGACAGCTGGTTATGGAAACTGGTATAGACTTCTGTATCTACAAATATTTCTATAGATCTTATTTCCACTCTTTTTAGTACTGCTGGAATGAAACCTGAGGAAGAATGAGGCTGCTAATGGGATGCATGGCACTGATACAATCTGAATTTTGCAGCAAGAGACTTGGAAACCGTCCAAATTGTCTTTTTCCTGTGCTCCTCCAGTTATAGGCTGTGGCAAGTGGTAGGTTCAGCACAGTCTTCAGCATGTGCTAATGTGGAAAAACACAGATTCACAGCCTACAGTAGCAATCCTGTAGCTATAAGAGGACAAAGGAGGCGAAGATTGCAAACATTGCCACCAAAGGCAAGCCTGGAAAGACAAGGAGGAGCCAAATCTGTCGGTAGAGTATCCTCTGA
Organism: Coracopsis vasa; assembly: GCA_026283785.1. Lineage (NCBI taxonomy): Eukaryota > Metazoa > Chordata > Aves > Psittaciformes > Psittacidae > Coracopsis > Coracopsis vasa. Next base: position 27,305 of record JANHGB010048148.1, read on the forward strand.
AGTGGGTGTGAAATGCTCTTCCAAAGTAGAGGCAAAGCCCTAGCTCGAAACCATGGGAGTGGGCTGTAACTAGCTCAGGAAATGGCCAGTTTGCAGTTGGGTTTCATGTTCCAGTTGTGCCTGTACTGCAAGATCCCACAAAAGGCACTTTGTGAAGGATAAACTACCTGAGAATAACAACCTTTTATGGTGTATCCATGTCTTCCAGGGATTAGTGCCCAATACTTATTTTCAAAGAGCCCTCCCGAAACTGTGGAGGTTGGAAGTATTAAGTAGTGTTTATCAGGGTGGAAAGTTACTTTGCAGTTCATATGTGAAGTATTATCCTGAGTGTGCAATATATCACCAGACATACAACTTGTGGTAAGAACTTTGCTTCCTGCAACTGTTATGTCAGCCTCATTTCACCTGGCTTTCAGAAGTTGATGTGGTTGCAAAACTCTGGTCTGCTGGCACATAGGCTATGTGTGTGGCTTCTGCTCCGCAGATTAACACTGATTGACACAGTACTGGCAGAAATGTTTCTATTTCCTCTTGAGGACAAACTTGCAGTGATTAAATTTGAAGAATTTGAAAATCCTGCCCTCCCTGCAACTGCTGTATTTTCCAAACAGAATATGAACCAAAAGGAGATAATGAAAACTAGTTATAATTAAATAACTGAAGTTTCCTTTTCAAATTTGTCATCCCTGAAGGTCACAGCTCAATAGCTTCAACTATGAGACTTAATGAGCAAGAGTTCCTAGAGGCACTGCCAGCTCCGAGGGCCCAGTGTCTGAGATCCTGGACTGAGGTCCCACACAGATCCCTGGCACATGAGGAATCTTTCTTACCTCTGCAGTGTTTTTAAAGAATAACTTGGTGCGTGTGCATCCAAGAGGCAAAGTGCCTCAAATTGCTGGTCACTTCTGATAACTTCACAATCAGCTCAAATATTTATATAAAATACTACTGTGACACATTAGAAATATAATAAGCATAGTGTTTTGACACACTGAATTAAAAAAGAAAGGCACCTTTGGAGGCAGATAGAACTGAAAACCTTGTAGCATTTCGGTGATGTATGGCAATATGAAAACAAAGCTAAACAGAAAAATTCTGGCCTTTCAATTCTGACAAAAACAACTAGTGATTGAAGTAAGGTACACAGATTTTTGAAATTCTTCCAGTTAAAGTAATCGGATTTTAAAGATACTTTTCTTTTGAGATATATGATATTTATCTTGACAGAGACTTACTCAACAGTTTCATTGTTTCATGCATTTCCCTTTGGTGCTTCGAAAAGAAAGCAAGTTTGTTCTCTTCATCTGTAGCCATTCCCTCAGTAGCTTTCATTTATTATGTAAAAAAAAAGGATTGTGTTGTATTTCTGTATGCATTTGGCTTTGCATGCAACTATATTTTTCTGTCAGTAGATGTATCTTGGGGCTTGGGGAATTCTTTTGATGAAAGGGCCTCTTTTTAAGCCAAAATGTCTTTATCTCTCAAAAAGCCTCAGTTCCTGTAGGCTAGATTAAAAAAAAAAAACCCCCAAAACCCCCCAAAAAACCAACCCACAACAAAACCAAAACCCCTCAACCCTTAAGAAACTAAACATCATCATCATCTTAATAGTGCTAATAATGTACCTAGGGTATAACCTGTAACTCTAGGTGTATAGATACCTCTGCAGGTACCTCTTCAGCAGTGCTATATGCTTCATGATAAGAGTAACAAGAGCCAGTATGCTGACAGTAGAGGGGGAAATCTGCTAGCATCTGCTATGTAACTCCTCCCTTTTAAGAGAGGTTTTGAAAAGCATCTCAAGGATATCAATCCTTGGTTTTGTCTAATAGCTCAGGCCTGACAACAAATGCTCCAGTTGTGACAGGTCTTGTTTTAGTGCCTTTCCAACCTAGAGAAATCAAATGTGTTTTTCCCGTTTTGCATGGGGCTGCCTGAAATAGAGTTGCATGTCTAATGTTAAAACTTGGTCACTCACACGAATCAGGCCTTTGGGAAGCAGAAAAGTTTCCTTTTCATCTACAGCAGTGCTTCATTCCACAGCTCCTTACACACAAATAATTCTTGCAGTCATGAACAGAGCCAAGGAGTCATCTAACCCAGAAAGTGTTCAGGCAGGCTACCCAGGATTCAAGTAGACTACCAGGTTTTGTGTGTGCTCTTACAGAGTGATGCAGCTGAAGAAGGAAACATTCACAATATCCTCCACTTTTACCTAAACAAACTTATTACTGAGTAGTAGTTAGAAGATGCTTTGGGACTGGGGAGGTGTTTTTTTTCCTTACCTACCACATTTTAAAAGCTACCTAAATTGAAGACTGTTTTCCTCAGACTTCCACTTCCCACTTTCAAAAATATCATGTGGGAGGTACCCACTGTTAGCAGCTCTTCATCTTATCTTTCAAGGGCAAGCGTTGATCCTACTGCATTCTTTTGAAGACCATTCTTGCATGTTAATCCTTCTCCATGGTTTAGGGAAATACATCTAGCCTCTTTTTGTATTTTCTGCTTCCTTGCTCTGCACTATTCTAAAGCAATGTATTTAACTATAGGCAATAGATTCTGCTCCAGAAAACAGGTGTTGTCATCAGGTGCTATCACACCACTGATAAAATGTTTATTGGAATTAACGCATTTGTGGGGGTTGTATTATGTTGCGGTGGTGGTGGTGCAGTTTTTTTGCTTTTCTGTTTGTTTGCTTGTTTTATTGTTGTTTTATTTATATTTTTCTTTTAATTCTGTCTATAAATCCACTTATCTGCAAAGAGAAGAAAATTCTTAGCTCCACAAAAGCAAAACCCCACATGGTTTCACATGACAGCTCACTACTAAAGGATTTCTTAATTAGAAGGGTTTGCATTTATTTTCAGTTCCTTAAAACTGGTCATTTCCACTCTGTAGAAGTCCCATGGGCCTGACTCTGTCTTCCAGACTCAAGTGATTTTTACAGACATCAGATGCAATGACACCTCCCTGCCATGATGAAAATGTGACTATTTTTCCCTCCAAAATAAATTTCCCAATTTATGCAGAGCTATCAAGTGATGTTAAAACCAGTGCTGGCTTTGATAGGAAGGCTCCAAAATAATTTTGAAATGGTGTAATTGTTATGAGGCTGAGCAGATTTTTTTGTTTTCATGGTAATGTCAATATGGTGTGATACAATATAGGCCATACTATCTCTTTGTACAGCTGCACTGCTGCTTTGGAAATAATTATCTTTCTATTAATGCAAATGGTCAAAAAAGTCGACTCATCATGCATCTCTCAAATCCAGAGAGTGCATTACAGAAACTCTTTTAGAACACCCTGTGCTGACTATTCAGAGGTGGCGAGAGATTTCACAAAGTGGAAAGGGTAAAATTGGATACAGAGCAAGTACACTGTATTAAGATAGGAGACACTGAGGAGTCCTGGGATCTGAGAATTGCATTAAATTACCTTAAATGAGCAGCATGCACTGTATTAACTAATATTATAATAGGATTTACAGAATGCATTGCTTTACTACAGAGGTTTTAGACAATTATAACCTCTGTGCAAGGAGGAATATTCCACATAAAAGGTTATCTGGAAGTTCTAGACGGAAAAATAGTGATACTTATTTATAAACTGCAAAGGAATGCAACAGCTACAATGCCAAGACTCGAACAAAATTACTCGCTAAGTTACTTATGCTGACTAAGACTCTTGGGATGTCTTGTGATATCTGTGGCTTCTTGGGATACACAGACCAGTGCATACAGAGCATATGGAGGAAGAGAAACTTTTCTTTATAGAACACGTTTTTGGGTCAGAGATGTGTTTCTTCAGAGAGGAATGGCATACAAGACTAACTCTTGCTGATCCTCAAAAGCACAGTCCAGGCAGACCATGAAATGACTCTGGGTGGGAAGGAGGGAACATAGCATGGGCAGAGAAGGAACTCTTTAGAAGTGTGAAAGTCAAGGAGACTTCAGCTCAGCCCTGTGCTCCAAGAAGTCCTGTTGGTGACATGGCCTTTGCCATGGCCAGGAGGCAGAGGTGGCCCTGCAGCATTCCCTCATCTTTGTGCAGCCCCAGACTCCCTGACCATGTTATGGCATGGCTTATTGCTCCCATGATGAATGGGCTTGAATTTGGGTTTAAGTCATATTCAGCTTTTTTACAGACCTTGTCTTCAGCTGTCTGTATACAGTTTTACACATGTGTATGTGAGAGCTGGTTTATGCTCAGTGCTGTTACTCTTTAAGAGAGGAGTATTAATTGCTGTCAGATTGCTTTATGACCGTGTCACTCAATGCAACAGATTCCTTTAGTTATCTGCTATGAAACACCAGATTATCTTCAAAATGAGCTGAAGCAATGATTGCAAGATGGGCAATAAACAGATTAAAATCAAACTCCAAGAGAGGAGAACAACTCCGGTTGTCCCTGTTAGATATAACCTTCAAAAACCAGATGGATGTAACACAGCGTTAGGCTGTAAAAAATATGTTATTTTCAAACAAAGTGCTTTTTGACTGGCTTTGTTCACTTTCTTGTTTGACATTAGGTACTAAATACTGCCAGAAGTAGGATTCTGGAGAAACAGAGATCATTGTTCCATTCTAGTAAGCAAATCTCTTGACCTTATATGTGCACCACTTGCTAATCAGAAATGAGCCTTGTCTGTCCTGCATGACATGACAAAACTAAACAAAAATTAGGTTTGCTGTGCCTAGCCCAAATTCCTCACAGTCACTGTGCTGGGTATTTGCTCGTTACTACCACCAAATGCATAAATGAATACTTTGATCTCTAAGACTATCAGCAGAGTAATTTGGATCTTTGAGTGGAAAAGGTGCTAGAAAAACACCATATTAAAAATAAAAATAGTTTAAAAAAGAGAGAGAAAGAGATGTCATTTCCAGTCCAGGTCTAATTGAAATTGAAAGTACAATAAACCATTTCCCAGCTGCAGATGTCCTCAGGGAAAACCCTTGACAATCAGTTTCTGTAAAATAGGAGATATTTTAATAATTTTCAGTAGTGTTGAACCAGCATTCACAAAGGAGAGCATGTTTTGATGGTGACTTGTCCAATTAATTTACTAAATGTATGTCACTTGAACAGACCTGTGATGGATGTACAAATGACTGAGTGCCTCACTGCATATTTGTAAAGCAGATGATTGATGTATCACATCATTTCTTTGAGTCATGGAACTGATTTATATGCTCTGCGCTATATAGACATTCTCTTTGTCAGTTGAGACCATAAAAACCCCCACAGACAATTGTCTGCTATTCAGTCTTTGCAATTCACTGAAATTACACATAATTTTAGCCTGTGCATTTGCAAACTGTGCTTTGCCATTTCCATTTGAAAACGCTTTTGTGTTAAACATTTTTTACTCGTCTAAATAAATATTATCCATAATAACCCTATATCAATCCATTACAAAACCATGAAAGTACGTACTGCGTTTAGATTTAATCCCTGAAACAAAGCCTATTCCCACCTCACTCGCATGCTGCTTTCACAGCTGATTCTCACAGCTGCTGAGAAGTCTGAGCAACAGAGAAGTCTAAGACTGCTTTTAATCTTGCTAAAGCTGTTGGATCTGCAATAAAATCACATTTGAGTCAGTGGTCTTCGGATATACACATGACCAAATTCTTAAAGTAGAGACACGTATTGGCAGATATATAAGCCTGTGCTTATGGGCAGAGATACGTATTCAAATGTACTCAATTCCAAATTCCATCAGAAAACCATTAGTGCCACATTTATATCAATAGCTAAAAGAGCTTTAGTGCAGTCAGCTAGAAACAACTATTTAGGAAATAAATAGCTGTAAGCTATGCTGGTGAAGATGATTTCTCCATTTGAGACTGTCAACTTGAAGGATTAAGCTACAACTTTGACTTGTGATGATCCAGAAAATATAGGCTTTCAGCAGCCAGAAGCTACTGAATAGAGAGAAGTACAAAATAGCTTCTTTACTGTCCTAATTGCTCATATTGAACCACTTGCTTCTCTTAGAACTTTTTTTTCCTTTTCAGACAGTGCTATTATATATTTCTGGAGCAGAATATGATGACCGGGTTTACTTGTATATGAAAAATAGTCAAACAGAAGCTGTGGAGTTCCACTGGTTGTGGATTTTTAAGTTAAACTGCATGTAGTATACAAATATTTCTTTTACTGCTTTTAACATTTTCTTCCTTTGGATTATTTTGGAAGTATCTTTGCCAATACAACACGAAACACCTAAATCAGGATTGCCCAACAGATAATCAGTCTGTATGTCACTCTTATGAGTACAAGGTGCCCTTCCCAAACTCAGTGGTATAAGCCCACATCCTCCAGTTTTAGGCGGCATAGCAAAATACACTCTGAAATCTAGAGTAACCAAGTGTAAAGGCAAGAACATCCTACACATGAATATATTAAACTCCAGCTGTAAATACGTTTGACTCTTCTGTTTTGGTAGACAGCTCCAGACCCCTGTAACTCTCATGTTTAAATTCTGCTTATAATGTTCAGTCTTTTATACCATATGAAAGATTTTCTCATTATATCTGTGCTATACGTTAGCTTAAGTGGAAACCTTTCAGTTGTTTTCCATTTTTGCTTTCCAGACCTATTGCTACTATTTCATTGTTGCAATGGAGGAAGTGAATAAGAAGTCATATTTTTCCTGGAATAATTTAAAAAATATGGTTATTTTCCTGCTAGCATCTTTTTGTGGTTGCAAGAAGGGACAAAAGGGAAGCCAAAACTCATTGAGATGATCTTCATAAATGTTTCCTGAATCATTGCACAGGAAGATTCCAGCATGCAGAAGATGACAAGATTTCTCGCATCAAAATGTCAGCCTGAGCTGTAGGCTTGAGGGACCACTGGCTTTTTTTTCTGTCCTTTGCTTCTTGCCAATCTCTTCCCAAAGGATCCTACTTAGCCTCTACCAGCCACTTCAAAGCAAATCTCATTATATAGATGAAGGGAAAGAATGATATATTTTGGCCTGCAAGGCCTTTCCCAGGCATTTGTTGCCCTGCCACTGTGGTCTGTCTTCACCGGGTATATTTATTTCACATGTGGCTCCATGTGGGGCAGAAGTTAATTGAGTGAATGGAGAGATGTACTCCTCAATGAATGGGTAGAGTGTCTGCTTTGCTGGGGGTGGTATGGACCTGACCTTCTGAGCTACCCTCAGCTAAGGTCTTCAGTAAGCTACTCTCCGTGGCACCCAGGGCTGCCTCCTAGAATAATCACAGTTAATTGAAGACCCTGCAGTGTGTACTCAGTAGTTCTAATTATTCCATCAAAGTACATTACTATGTTTCTGTCTCTATCAAGTGTAATCTGCCATCAGGTTGTTAATTTGCCTAGGTTTATTAGACCTTCTCACAGTCCTCTCCAGATTTGATTTCACTGAACGATTCTGTTGCCTGAACTTCCTTTTTTTCACCTGCTTTTCTTTCCCAAATTATGTTTATTGCAACATTTTTCACATATATTGGTTCTGGGATTAACTGCACCATACTGGGCTTTCAGGATTTCGATTTCCTCTATTACAAATCTGGATGTGTTTGTGTATTAACTAGCACTTACCGGGGTGTAAATCACACTGTGTCTCATTGCCAATGCAGATCATCAGATGTAGGAAGGCTTTTTATCCAAAATGTGTGAGAAAACCATCTTTCCCTGAAAAGCCCAATTAGATCTGTCACCAAGCTCTTTCCTTATGGAGAGCTAGTCAGATATTTCTTTTTCTAATCTCCACATTTTCCTAGGCATTTAAAAGGCATTTATTTTTACAATTTTAAATGCCTTCTAAAAGGCATTTATTTTTACAATGCCTCTTTACACAATTTATTTAATTTGAAACATATTCTTACCCTATTTCAAATGCAAGTTTCTAGAAGCTGTATACTATTATAGAAAAGATTCATAAGTAGAGCTATCTCAAAATGCCCAGCCTTTGGCTTGGGTAGATTTTTTTCAGCATTCCTCATCTCTGAAGCAGGACTTGAAATATGGTGAAGTGCCTAAATCTGACTGAAATCAAAACTTTCCTATACACAAGAACTTTGAATGGTTTTTAATAGTGAAATTTCTTGCTATTGATCTAATAGCATGATCCAAAAGTGTCTTTGAGAGTAATTAAGTTCCAATAAGCTGCAAAGGACTTGTTCAAAAAGGTGGCAGCACTGAATTCCCTGCAGCCTTAAGCAAGACTTTCCTGATGCTCCTTCACAAGAGACACCAGGCATGGATGTACCATGATGGGTGGAGGAAGACAAGGCAACTCCCTCAGAAACCTCTGTCTCTTTTCAACTGCCAGCCCCAGAGAAGTGGCAAGAGAGGCTGAAGAGACCAAAACCGTTTGCCAGACCCACCATATAGCACCTGATGTGGGGACAGATCCCTCCTGGGGTTGTTAGGGCTCAGCACATTACTCAGGACCCCTGAGCCCCCAGTCACCAGGCGATGGCTGCACCAGGTACACAGAGATAATCCTAGCAATTTTAAGTCCCATTGCTCAAATGGGGTAAACACATTAGATTAGTTTGGTTTTTTCCTCCTCTCATCCACTAGCTAGGGTAAGCATGGGTTTTTTGTTTAGCTTTGGAAAGAAAAGACAGCTCTAAACATTCAGGGCTCTGGTCTACTAGATAGAGATGTGCTTGTAGTGCTTCAGTTTTTTAGACAAAGAAGAAAGAACAGAACAAGCCTTGAACCTAGCTGCTGGCTCTGTTTAAGGAAAAAGAGAATAAATAAAAGAAGATATTTTGAGCTCACTAACAAGGTCTTAGTTTTTGCTTATTTAGAGAAAGGTTTGAAACAAGGGTATAACAACACAGTGTAAGTATCGTGTACAGATCATGCAGAGCATGGAGGGTTTTTTTGTGCGTGTGTGTGTATGTTGAGTATGATTTACCTCCAATAACCCAGCTTGATAAACCCTTACTGAGAGACTTAAATGACACCCAATTATCACCATGTTCCCCTCTCCCTGTTTAGCAGACTGTTAAGCAGGTCTAAAAGGTGGTTTGCCTGCTCTTTCAAAACCAGCTTATTTACGTGGGGTATTCATTGTACAGCATGGCAATTTATTTTGCAAGGAAATCTAGCCTCCTCATCAAGTCAGTGAGTTTTATGCAACCTGAAGTATGCAGATAGACGTAGAAAAGCAAGAACTGGCTATTGTAAATCATTACACTGGCAGGAGTCCAAAGCCCTTAGGGCTTCAGCTGTTACACCAGTAAAGCAGATATAAGCTTCTATATAACTAATCCACACTGGTTACAAAACCCAATAATATACCTGTGTAAGTCAGTCATGTGAAAATTAACGTGGTTTCTGGCAATGCTTGAAAACGGCCCAGTCCTCTGTATACAATGTGGAAAAATGTCATGAAATTATAGAGATAATACACTATCATACAAATAATAGAGGAGATTTAGTACTGGTTACATCAGTAATCATATATAAACTCCAACTGACACACGCCTTAATAGAAAAGCCTGGGGAGGTGGAAATGGAAACATATCATAAGAAAAAACCTCATTATTTAAAATACTTTCCTTTTCAATATAATCTCATTTATGTTAAGTCAATTTTTAAAGAGTCCACTCCACAATTACCATCAAAGTAAACAAGCAGTAATGACTCTTTTCCCTGGTTTTGTGTTGGAAATAAGAATAGGAATACCTTCCCTTGGGTGATGTGGTTTAATCAGGTTGGGTTTTATAAGGCCTTTTTTGAACTGATCAAAATAACCTGAACCTTGTCAGAGAAAGCTTGCTGCCTAGAATAAACTTTTAATGATATTTCACAGCTGATTTCTTTTTTAATTAATTTGCTGTTGAGCAAAAGGACAGGGTTAGTAGGACCCCTGTATTTGTTGGTGTTGGGCATAGCAAAAAGGAACTATAATCACTACACCAATACCTGGTTGCAGCACTGGAAAGCACAGAAGTAAGAGTAATGGGGAAAAAGAAACAAGAATTAGCCAGGAGAGACAGCTGGTGTGCTCCAGGCTCCCTGCTGATTTAAAAGAGACAGCATTCTCTTCTCCTTGGAGAAGTTCATTGGTTTAAAGTGAAGGGAGTTATTTCACGTTTATGAAGCTTGTGCCATTTGTAACCTCTGAACAGAATCACACCCAACAACTCTCTTTAAACCTGGAAAAGGTCAGACATGGAGCTCCTTCAGCCTTTATTATTAAAAGCTTCCTGCCTGGTTTTATTGTAGAAAAAGAGGCAGTGACCTTACATTTAATCACATCAAAGACTCTGTGCTTTAACTTACTTAAAAGACTCCTTATGCAGGATAGCTTTATCCAAGGAGTCTTTTGCCAGACGATGTTAGTTTTAAAGCAGCTTGCAAAATATGGCTTTTGCTGCACACTTCAGCTGCTCAGTAAGCAGCCTCTCTGTTGCCTGCAGTAAGGAAACCGAGAGAGAGGACAGGGGAATCTGCATTCAGCCAAGTCTATCCCACATGCATGTAAAACCTAATGGAAATCACTTGTGAGGCCCTACAGGAGTACATGTGATTTAACGGCGAGGCAAAGGATTTGCAGAATCCTGTCTTTTGTGCTTTCATATTTAATGCTTCAGCCTGAGCAAAGTTAATCTTCTTAATGAAGTAAAATGGAGGAATAAGTAGCTCCTCTGCTTGCACATAAGTTTCACCAAAATGCCTTTGCTGGGTTTCTGAAATGCACAGGACCTCCATTTTTACCTGCTGCCAGAATTTCTCTGTTTAAAAATGCAGCAGATGTAGCATGAGAAAATGTTTCTGCTGTGAGCGGTGTGCTAAGGCTTTCATAAATGCCTTGTCATATTTGCTCTGCTTTGTACCTGGGAAGATTCTTATTTGTTTGCTTTTATGTTTCTACAACTCTCTCCTTTTTTCCCACACTGTTTCCAGTCAGGGATGGCTCTGTCAGGGATGATGGGCTCTGAGCAAAACTTTCTGTTCTGGGTTTGGCTTTTCTCCACATGGATTAGGTGGAGCTCAAGAATGAATGAAAGGTCCAAAGTCTGCCTCAGAAAAGCCCCTCTTGACTATTTCATCTCAACCCCTACAGTTTTGCCACCTTCACACCTGTGTGCAACCACCCAGCACTACATGAAGGTTGATGTCATTTATAACATATCAGCATGACTCAAGGCTAACCAGGGTTTTCCTTCTGCTTAAAACACCCACTGAATCATTCACCACTGCCTGGGAAAATTCCCTGAACCAATTTATTATATCTAAAGAGAAAGCTAGATATGGCTGAGGGGAAAAAGGATGGTCTTGCGGGACAGAAGGGAAAAAATTAGCAAGTTCTGGTCCTTTCCATTGTCTTGGAAGGATAATGTTACCTCTGCTCACCTCAGTTTCTGTAAACCAGGAAAATACTACTTAGTGCTACTACTGATCTGTTCAAATACTATGAGACTACATCACAGTGCTTCAGTGAAGACTGTTTGCAGGCATCAAAGTTCAAGGTAGAAAGCAGAGCCCAGATGTGTACAACAGATGTGTACAACAACTCAGCAGAGTTTTGGATTTTGGAGAATCCCCTCTCTGATGGAAGCACAATCTTGTTAGTACAGGACCATTATCAGTGTGAAACATGCAAGCCAAGTTTGGGGAGGAAAGAGCTGCTTACTTTGCTGCTTCTCTGGCTCTCCCAGGAGCAGGACTCAGTCTCCTGAGGAGCAATCCCATGCTGGAAAGAGTGGTCACTCAGGCAGGTCTGGCACAGTGGAGGCTCCATCTCCGAATCCCCTGAAGGTAAATGCATCACAGTGGACCCAGAGTATTTGAGGCTGGTGTGTGGGTGCTTTTCAACGCTGACCATCGGGCTCTTAATCCACCTTCGTACCTGCCAACACAGAAAGAGGTTATGGATTCTCTTTTTTTTATGTCAGCAGCTGGGATGGCACAGCAGGGTTTCTGATGCACACAGATGCACAGATTGGGGAAAATAATCAGATACCAGTTTTCTGTAGGAGAAAGTACGAGGCCATGTCAGGGTGAATGTGTGAACACACCGTAGCCAGGCTCTTTATGCTGAGAATCATTTGCAGCTTTGTGCAAATATGTCAGAAGTTCATCTATAATAAACATTTTCAGGCTCTATAAAGATACTAAAATATAAGGAAGGCTGCTAAGAAGAGAGCAGTAACTACACAAAGCAAGTACTCTCAGCTCAGACAGCTCAATTCCCGCTGTGGAGAGAAAGCAGACTGTGTTTGCAGGTATACAATTGTAATACTATAAGCTTTCTGCAGTCCTTTTCAACAGCAGTACCTCTGTTTCATCTCTGATTTCATATACTATCGCAGTCTTTTCTGTGCCTCCCATCACCATATTCAAGAGTCAGTTTCTCATGTTGACCTGCCCCAAATTTTGACACTGACTCTTCTAACCTGCTTTCCCCTGCCTTCTAGTCTCTGCAGCTCCCTGGCTAGGACCTGGTTCATTACAGGAGGAAGGACACTATTTACATGCATAATATGCTGTGCTCATAGGGCACAGAGTCAGCCTTGTGCGCTCTGTTTGCTCTTCCTTTCACTTCTGTGATTCTTTTCTGCCATGTGAATCAAAAGTATTGGATTTTCTAACAGCATAATTAAAGAGTCAGAGACCTTCCTGAGCTCTTTCTCCAAGTCATTTTGTACTGTTAAAGCAGAGAGATATGAGTTGTCTTATATTTGCACAAAGTCTGATCAAAACTCTCTCGTTTGAATATGAAGGATAGATAGTCATGTATCAGGATATGTTTTATCGGCCCAGAGTCAGTCAGAACTGATAGCCCAACCAGGCTTTTATTGACAGGAGGCAACCTCTTTTCTGTAGGAACTGCATCTCTTCCCAGTCTGTGAAGGGAAGTGGGGCAGGGCTACAAGGATTCACTCTAGAGTGCACAGCACTCATCTGCTTCCACTTCCACAGGAAGGAGCCAGAAAAAGCACTTGGCCTCAGCTTTGCCATGCTTCATTAGGAGATGATATTTGCCATTAGAGGATGCTTTACATCAGGAAGATAAACATTTTACGTTACATTAGTCATGAGCATAATGCCAAGTGTTTGATTAACAATGGCAGTCTATTGCAACAACTGGTTACCAGGATCACGTATGATAAACAAACAGAATGAAACATATTTAACCAGCCTTCTTCGGGTGACTCCTCCATGAGCAAAACACCACAATTGCCCTGCTGTGCTGACCTGCTGGAAATCTCAAGGTTAGGAAAATTTCTCTTTCCTCTCTATGGAAACCAAGAAAATATATGTCCTTCTGCAGCCAAGTGAGCCACTTCCTGCTGCATTCCCCATTTTTTACCAACGTCAGTTCATCTGGAGGATATTAGCCCCTACTTCCATGCTCTGGAGTATCCCTACAATGTCAGACCCCTTCTGCTCACTATAGCTCTTGAATGCTGTAGCTGGCAGGTGCTATGTCTGCTTGCTTTTGTAATAAGTTTTGCAGAATGGAAATCAAAGTGATTAAAGTCCTGTAGAATCGTTTTTGTGGGATGTTAAAACCAATGTAGGTTTTTCTATTGAACTTCTCTGCTTTTATAATTCCTGAATTCCCTACTCATGCAGAGATTGCTGGCTGACCATTTTCCTTACTCACATTCTTTCAGCTTCAGATTGGTGGATTGAAGTTGTAGGGGGAGGGGTTGTTTTTTTCAGATTTAACTTAAATAAACATATTTTGAAACTGATCTTTTGACTCTGGCAGATTTTAAACACATTTATTTTTGCCAAGCATAATTGATTTTATGATTGTTAAGCACATCATTAAATATATTATTGTCCCCAAGTAAATTCGTGGTTGTGTGT
>JANHGB010048148.1:41195-64456 GCA_026283785.1 Coracopsis vasa
CTTGATTTTCCAGGGTAGTTTTATTACGGGAAGCATACAATGTATTATTGTGATTCTGGGAGCAGTAAACGGCTATTTATTTTGTCCTTTTCAAGTTAGACCTGACGATCAGTTAAGTGTTTCCAACCTGGTTCCGCCTTTCATCCTTGGTGTCCTGCATCTTCAGTCATACAATTATGGGTGCACACAGTGTGCAAAAGTGTGCATGAAAGAAGACCCAAACTGACATGACAGAGAGGCTCAGGCTTCAGTGAGCTGCAGGTTCAGTTTTTCTTAAACAGTCAAGGTACATGGCCCCAGTCTTTCACTTGAGAATGCTCAATTCCATACAGCATCAAGTCAGGCAAGAATTCAAATGCAAATCTGAGTTCGAGGTTTCATTAAGACCCAATGACGTTTGGTTTTATAATTTCAAATTCAGGGCATTTGCAGTGACACGGTTAATCAATAATTTCTATTGTAGCTTTACCTGCTGTTTCACTATCTTGTGTTTTCATTTACAGATCTCTAGCCTGCCTGTATGTTAAGAAGCATTCAAAATGTGACCTTGGTACTCCTGATACAGCAAAATATGTCCGTAGGAAATGATCTTGTAACTGTACCTTTTAATGGCAATGAAATATACATTCAGCAGCATAACAATCATAAATTAAAAATTACCCCCCAGTACTTTAACTTGTGTGGATGGTGTTGATGACAGAAAGTACCAGGGCATACATTTTATGAAGCTGCACACACCCAAGTGTAGGTGGCATCTTCTGGCTCTAGCACCAGTGAGTGGTCCCTGACTTCATGGTGAAACTTAAACAATTTTTCTTTTTTCTTACTATTGTTTATTCCAGGCTGACCCCTGGTTTTAACTCAGGTACACGCCTTATTGTCTGAATGACATTTTACTGCTTAAAAATGTTGGATTAAACTGATGTTTTCACGTGATAGGTCCATATTATTTATACATTACAGCCTGTACTAAGAGATGAAAAAGAAGTAAGATTAAAAACACTGATCTCGTCGTATTGTTGTTCTGCTTAGTGCAATAGAGTTTTGATGAAACTAAGGTGGGAAAATTTCAGGAGCATCCAGCTTTGAGATTGAATGGACTAGCAGGACTTTATTGATTTTTTCTTTTAAATGGCTGGAACCAGTTCAAGTAAGTTAGCACACCCACAGTCCAAATGCACTGGCAGGCAAAAGGTTTAAAATAATTCTAGTTTTCCTTCGCTGGGTCGGGCAAAGTTCAGGTTCATATACCTACAGCCACAGCTGCTTGTTCCAGGATGCCGTGCTGACTCAGTGAAACACACATAACTTTTCAGTAACCCTAACTGACTCATTCTGAAAAGTAATATATAATGTACAAATGTCAATGGAAACCCAAGACCTGCATAGCTAAGCCAGGGAAGTTGTTTTTCTTCTTTCTGAAGTCTTTACCTGTGACTTAGGCACCAAGCCGGGGCTCTGTGCCGCCTGTCCGCATGCACAGACCTGCCCAGTGACTGCTTCAGTGGAGCCAGGCAGAGGCTGCCACTTCAGTGGGTGCTAGCGTGCTACGTCAAGAGCTGTCATGTTTGTTATTTTTAGAACTTGCCTACATGGATGATATTAATGATTAACGCCTGCTGGCCTGAGCATGAATTAGGTAAATACACAGTCAACGCTTGTGTGAATGGCTTGGTTCAGAATTAAGATGGGCTTCGTTCGTTCTGTAGCCATTTCTCTAAGTTAAAATTTCAGGGTTTATTTTGAATTGAAAGGTCCATGAGGACTTCAGTGACATTTAATTAATATCCTCTAGTTTCACATCTTCAGCTAATTCAGACTAATGTCTCTCAGTATCCCTCTGAAGACAAATCTTACATTTGCCTTTCGAAATTCATAGACAACATAGAGGAACTTGAACAAAAAAGTGTGGTAATTGTTACCAATAGTCTGAGTGGAAAATGAAATGGTTCACCGCTGATTTTCACCATGTATCCCTATCCAAAAGCATTGAAAATATTGATTTGAAACTGGAAGTATGAATTGGCAGCACTTTCATAGCAGCAAGGCCAAGAACAGACTTCTGAAGAAAAACAACTTCCCTGGGCTTAGTTATGCAGGCCTCCGGTTTCTATTGATGTTCGTATATTATGCATAACATTTCAGAGTGACTCAGTTATGTGTATATATTAGTCATTGAATTGTAAGTCTACGCTATAGGTTTTTGTTTAGATTTAACCTTAATGAACTTCAAAGATTTTTACCTATTTAATATTTACATTTACACTAGACAAGTGCCTTAGATCTATAGCTCTGTTTAACTTGGACTATCTTAAATGTCACTAAAGATTTCAAAGTGCCAAGCTTCCTTTTTATTTGAATTCAATTTCATTAAAAAACTCCCACACTAAATTACACAAAAGAAGAAAAGCCATTTTAAAGAAATTTCTTACAGTTTCTTACTTGGCTGACAGATTAACAAGGAGCAGATGTTAGTTTGTTATTTAGGGCATTGTATGATGCCCAAATACCACAGTGCTAGATGCATCATTTTTCATGATGATATAAGGAGGGTTTGATTATTTAAGTACATTTTTTTTTATTCTTACCATGATATCCATCTACCGTTAAATAAACTTGAGCCTGCTCCTAGCTGCAGGAAGCAATTCTGTTCTGAACTGTTTCTGAAGATTTCCGTACTTTCATTTCCAAAACAAGGCTCTTTAAACTCCTCAGGCAACTTCATCTACCATTACAGAGTATAAGCAGCTGACTCTTTAAGTGTGTCTGAAATAATCTGAAAAGGACTGATCAGAACAGAAAGAGCTCTCAGTTTCTCTTGCCACGTCATGACTATAGTTTCTTTAAGCCTTTTTCTCATCAAGAACTCGTATCTGTTATAAATTGCTTCTACTACATGCCTGTCATGGAGTACCCAACAGTTTTGGGCTAAGCTATAACAGCATTTATGAGATTCACTGTTGCCACACTGATTTGTTGAATGTACAACCTCATAGGCCTGTGCAGATGGACATGAGTCTGTTTTTCTGGTGGTGTAAGCTGAGCAGCTGTCAGTCAGCCATAGTGCAGTAGCTGCTCATCAGCATCCCGTCACGCCCAGGGCTAGTCAGTCTTGCTGCTTTCTAAGGCTGAGCAAGAGATCATCCACGCCCATCAACGCAGACAGGCTTGAGATTTGTCAAATATTGCCTTACCACTACTAGCTAGAAGTTGATTCAAAATGTTTCAGGGAACCCTTGGCTTGCCTTGTTTGGAGACAAAAAAATTCAAGAAAAAGTTAGTTACAAAAATTATCTGTGAAACATGATCAGTTTTAATATATTTACTAACCTGAATAACTTCTGAAAAGAGTTTTGAAGATGTCAAAGCAACTAATTTCAACTTTTCCAAACACTAAATTTTCTCATTTTCAAATCAAATGATGCTTTATTTTTTTTAGCCTTGAGATAGAACAATTTGTCTGGAACAAAGGAAGTCAACTTCACACTCACAGACCTTCATGGCTGGGAATAAACTTAATGTATACACCTTTCCACTTATGTATAAAACTTAATGTATAAACTTAAGGTATACACCTTTCCACTCTATCACATTTTAGGATGGGTTTTTTTGAGTCTGGTTTTGTTGGACAACCAAAGGACCTTTGCAGCCAATCAAAGTTGTTTGGTATTTCTTGTATTTCTTGCAATAACAACAAACAAAATTGGTGAAAATATTCCCCATTTTTTCAAGATAGGTGAGTTCAAAGGAGTGTTGTAGCATGTAGCTGTCTGTCACTAATCCTAAACTAAACTGAAATGTGACTGTTCTCAGAGAACAGTTTTAAATACCCTTTTTCCAAGTATGGACTGTAATATTGCTGAAAGGTGCACAAGTATTTTTTTAGAAAAGGCTCTTTATTTTCTGACTCTTGTTTGCTCCAGTTCCATAGTTTGCTTTACTTTCTAAAACCACGATATCCAACAGCGATAATCACTTGGACTAGAAAATTGCCAGATGTGATTAAATGAGATTTGCCAAGTTCCAGGGCTTGCTTGCTTTTTTTTTCCCCCCACTCCTGGCTTTTCCTCTTGTGTAATAGCAAACAGATATGGCTTTTAATTTCATATGGCTCAGTTGTCAATAGCGTCAGTCGACTCAGCACATTTTATACTTTAATCAGGTATTCATAAGCCAGTCCCCTTCACTGTAATTATGAGCAATATTTTCCATGAGAGAAAATCCCGCCTGTTCTCTGGGGCTGCTACTGATGCAGATGTGTTTTTTGCTGGAAGGAAGCAGGTACTGATGGCTAGCTCCATCCTCATGTGTCCAGCCTGGCTTTGAAGACTGCCCAGTGCTTCCCAGGACACTGACAAGCTTGTTTGCTGGGTTCCCAGCTGAAGGCTTGACTCTCAAGAGTGCTGAATACATTGGCAAGGAAAAGGCACCTTATGCAACGACCTAATGTCTTGCAGGCTTAAGCACTTAGTGAATGTGAGAGTCACTTTGCTGTAGTAATTCCCAGTACTTTGTGCAGAATATGAATTTTAGTGGGATTTAGCAACATAGTGTGAAGATCTATATTCTGAAGCAGTAAATATTAAAGTGAAAAAAAGAGGGCATAAATTTGTAGACAAATTTGGTAGGCCATCTAACATTGCAAACACTTGCTGAGGACTGAGGGTAAACTGAGTACTAAAATGGTGTAAGGGAACCTGTGGAAATCTGCTTGGAGGTCCAGTAGTATCAACCAGTTCTCAGTGAAACGTCACACCCATCAGTACAACAGCATCAAATCTAATCTGACAGCCTGTACAACCATATGCTTTGTATAGCAGCATTTTCTGCCTCTGAAACTTGGACCAGCTTTTTCCCTATTTTTGTGAGGGATTGGAATAAACCACTCTATGCACTTGAACTCTTCTGTACTTAAATTTCTTTGTGAACGTCCTTGTTTGCATCAGTTCATGGGTTTTTATGGCTCTCAGTCAGCTCCTATTTACTCTACATGTTGCATTGCAAAGTCTCTGGATATTCATTTCCCTACCAGACAGTATCAAATGCCTAGACTGTGATCTAGGTCGATGCCTGTGCATGTGTTTTAGTTCTGCCTCCCAGTGATATCAAATGTACTTTTCTCGTTCTCCGGTTGCAGTTCATCCGATCCCGTCTTTCCTTTTCCTGGTGTTATCTAATTGCACCTCAGACTAGGATTTGAATTTTTCGTCTATTATGTAAGCCCGAGGTGGACACGGAGCTCTTGGAATCATCTCCCCTGCAGCCTTGAGGGCAACTGTCAGGAAGACTATTTAAATTACAATTAGGGAGATTACAGAATGAAAAGCTCCATTGTTCAAACTGTATACAGTCATCTACTTAAATGGAAAGTGGTAAGTGAGAGGCAGGCTGATTAATGCCCGGACTGAGATATATCGCTACTCTCTGGCTGGCTTTGACATTTAATTTGTCACATCCCATGGGAAAAGCAGCACAGCAAAAGAATCAGTTTGTCAAATCACCTCAAGCTATTTTTTCCCCTCCAGAGCCCTGAGACACATCACTTTGTTGATTAATAATCACATTTTATTTTAAAAAAGAAAGTGAAGGGCAACTCACTGCAGAGTCATCATTTGCTGCTTTCTCTACAAGCTGGGAAGCTGCTCACTAAGAAGCAAGCTGAGGCCCAATAACAGAGCACACAGTTTCCACCCAGGCCTGGATACACATGGCCTGGATTCGTGGAGAGTTCAGCCATTCAAGTGTGCCAGCAGCAAGGTTGCCTGTATGTGAGGGAGAGGAAGGGATGAATCAGCCACAGCTCAGGGTGGAGGGGTGCAGGGAATGATGATGTTCCTTACAGGAGCCCAAGCACACTCTGGTCATGGGTATTGCAAGACAGGGAAATGCAACCCTGGCTGTGAAAGAACTCCTGCAAGCCCTGGGAAAGTCTGTACTGGATCTCTGGGTTTGGCTTCTCCTCCCATCCTTCTCTTCCTTTGCTGTTTTATCATAAATTCTTTACAAAACCTTTGTGGCTGCCTGTAGGTGTGACTTTAATAAATATCATAAGTAAGAGTACAAGAAGGTATATGTGATGGTCTTAACTTCTTGCCTTTAATGATCTTCCTGTCATCTCAACAATTGTTGGAACTATAAATGCTGGATTAGAGGGCTGACCTATCGTAGTTGTGGTTTTGGGGTTTTTGTTCTGTTTCGTTTTGTTTAATTTGGAATGTGTAATAATCTTCTACCATCTCCATCTGCCCCTAGCTAGATGGATTTATGCCCATTGGGCATACTGGTCTGGTGTAAATGTCCATCACCCCACCAAGCTCAACATATAGCTCCCCTTCAACTCATATCTCCAGGTTTCCTCCCACAGAAACCAGTGCACAGGGAGGAGGACACAGTTGTTCCAACATGACAGGGGCTGGGGCATGTACCTCAGTCTGAGGGCTGAGACGTGTTTGTGGGTCTCCCAGATGCAGGTACACTCCTGGTCCATGCTGAGAATTTGACCTGTTCTGTGCCACATCTCTGCTCAGGTTCATCATGTTGTGGTGAGTATCTCTGGGCTTTTGTTATGATTTTTAACCAGTATTGCTATTTACACACACACGCACGCTTTCCCACACCAAAATATTTCACTGGCCATAACAGCAGCTGGCAAAGATCAAATGTATGTCAGAGGAAGCATAGTAAATGTGTCTGTATTTGCTGTTGTCATCAGTTTGCAGTGTTAACACTTGAAGCAAATAAGGAAGACTTTTACGATCTCAAGTGCAAATGCCATGTCTCCAGGCCACACCAGCAAGTCAGCAAAGGCAAGATTCTTAAAAAAATATGTCAGCAAGTGACTGTAGTCCAGCACCAATCCCAAAACGACTTGAGGAATTTGGCATCCTCTAAGTATGGTTCTAAATATTCCTGCAGAACAAGTTGCATCTTTGCAAGTGAAGGCGTGAAGAGCAGCAGAAAACTTAGGCACACCAAGTAATGCCAACAATGAGTGTTAATGAGCACACAGACAACTGCTTGGCTGATTTTCCTGTTCCAGTCAGTGAGAAAGCTCTTGCCAGCTCCAATGGTGCAGGAGAAAGTCTGTAAAACCCACATCTCACATTCATAGCTAAAGAAGCTTTTGCTGTGCCCTCATATTCACTGTCTGGTTTGTTTGAAAAGTGGCACCAAAAAAATCTAAACAACTGAACAGGCACCACTTAAGGTTTTCCTCTCTTCCTTCCTCCCAGGTTGTCCTTGCTAACAGTTGTTAGTCTCATGGGATTCTTTACTTTGTGAATAAATAAATAACTGATGTGTTGGAATCAGGTAAGAGCTCTTGGATCAATTGTAAGCACTGATGGCACTTGTTTCTACAGGAGATAAGACAATAGATTCATTGTCCAAGCTGGTGTATAAACACCCTCTCTCTGCGTATTATGTCAAAGAGGAAAACAAAAGAAAATGGGGTTTATTGTGTATGTGCAAGTCTAATCTTTCCAGGCTACCAAGTAAAAAATGCTTTTCATCTAGGTCAAATAAAACCAACATGAACAATGCAACCCCAAATCCTATCCAAATAGCCTGAGGCTGTTCACTCATACCTTTTCTTCTCTATTCTCTATTTTACTTGAGCAAAGCTAATTGTCAGTAAACCTAGGCAATGTTTATTTTAAGTCCTGCTTTGAGTTTAAACACCACATCCCACATCTATTAGTCAAAGCCTCAAAGCAGTCTGCAGGGTACTGTGAGCACCTGAGCCCAATGCAGGAGCCAGGGAATGAATGCTCCGATATGGATGGGCTGCAAAGGCAGGTGAATCAAAAATAGCCCAGGTAAAACAAAGATATCTCAGTGTACTTTTTCTTCATTCCAGTTTTCTGATGCAATAATAATTTTACATCCTTCAGTAGTCTCAGCTGAAATACCACAGCATTACAAAGCTTAACTGCAGCATAAGAATAATGGCTGCAGTGGCAGAACACAATGGATGACTGGGTACAGCACAAAGTCCCATTCAGTAGTCATCCTTTGCTATTCAGTCGAAAGCTTCATGCTGTTCAGAGCAGCAAAGAAAACTTTGTGTGGCATGAAATTAATAACTTTTCTATTCCTAATCTGAGCCTCATATGGCACTTCACTAATCTCCTTTTGATTTGGCAGAAGGTGACCCTTGTAATTTGTTATATAATATTGCATATCATCCTAATATTTTATCCTGGCAGCCAGGACCATTAGATGAGCTGATTTACTGTGCCCAGTCCTTCTGGGCCTGTGAGATAGATATGCCAAAACATTCACAGACCTGTGAGAGAGACCATATGTCTCAGAAAGCTGCAGTATTCCTGGGTCAGCTGTGGCTGAGGGAGACCTGTTTTTTCAGGGATGAGGTCCTTTGCAAGACAAGGTTGGCCTGGGACCTGGCAACATGGACTTAGTCAGCCCAGGTGGGTTCAACTGCTGTGTGGCGTGGCAGTGCCACTGGGAAAGCTGGCACAGCCCTAGTCATGAGCCCCACTTGACCACTCAGGAGCCCTGGGGTGATCATCTCATCTTGCAGACCTCTGGGTAACACAGGAAAGGGAAATGCTTTTGCTCTTACATTCCTGAGTCAAAGGAGATGTGATTACTCAAAGGCGCATCTTCCAGGAAAACAGCTACCATTTCTCTTCCTAGCTTTTTCCAGTGGCCAATTTGCTTTTGCTGTCGAGTTACTAAGAATGGTTTCTGAGGAGAAACAGAAAGCCCTGATCACTCAAATTAGCCATCTTTAAAATGTCATTCCAGCTAAGATTCTGTGTGAGGCACCGATCATTTAAATCAGGATTTAAAAGATTACTTTATTCTGAACCACAGAAGAACCTATATCTAAAACCACTATCTTCAGTGGGGATTCAAGGTGGGAGAAGGTTTTATGATTCTAGTGTTTCGACAAATTGATCCAGTGCCAAATGTGACCAGTTCTTTTAAGATCTTTCATTGATTTCTCATCTTATTTCCTCCCAGCAAGGATGATTAAAATGAACTTATGTGGAGCTGGACTACTTGATGCATACCTTGTCACTATAGAACGTATAGTCCTGAATAATTTGAAAAGAAAGCATACATCTTCCTGTAGCAATTGCATGGAGTGAAAATAAAACTACTTAATATAAGAGACTCTTATGAGGTTAACATTGTTGGTTAATGATTCAAAACTTTGTGTGCATGATATTCTTTTAGGATATGAAATGAAATCTAGCTCAGTCTATGTGAAAGGTGGAACTAATGTTTACAGCATTTCCTGCTTCCAAAGCTGCAAGCAGCATTGTGTTATATTCCCATGAGGAGAAAACTATTATTTTCTAGTTACATTTCAGTCTACTCTGAAATTTGTTTGAATTTTCACCAAGCTTCCCCTCATTCTGTGGAGATTAGATGCCTCATCCACTTGAGGAATAGGTCTTAGAGTCCTCCTTGGAGAGTGGGAAATGACTCAGTGCTTTAAAAACAAAACAGCAAACACAAGATGAACTAACAAATGTGAAACCCCATCCCAGTGCAATTTCATCACCTATAAAACTGCAGCTGTTTCAATTTGTGAAACCAAGCAATTTCTCCTGCACCTGTCAAACCTGCCTGGCATTTCAATAAATTGTTCCATGTGTTGGCTTTGCTCGAATTTTAACATAGCTTGAGAAATACGGTCTTGAAAAGGGCTAAATACAGGCAAAATGTAGAGTTAATCGGAGTAAAGCCACATTTTCAAACTGCCAGTCAAAACCTGTCATTCATATGTATAAAAGAAATAAAAGTTCCTCAGTGAATAATGTAGTAACAGATGCAAACCAGATACACTCAAGAAGTATGATACAAGAGAGGCTTTCTTTCTGCTGTTTACATTATTTTCCTTCTTAGCTTAGTATTTTTCCAGGGCCATGCTCACATACACAAGCAGCATATTGCCCAGCACTTTTTATTACTTGTGGTCTTCACTTTATTACAAGACGATAGCAATAAAGATCTCTGTTTTAGAAACACAAGCTGAAGTGTAAGTCACCAATACTGACTTATCAGCTGGAGGGCTGGAGTCTCCCACATGTGAGGGTTGTTAGTTTTGGGAAGCTTGTAACTGAAGCAGATTGTTTTGAGTCTGTTATTCCACATGCTTGGTTGTGTGTGGGTTTTGCCTAATTCTTTCAGAAAAAAAAGAGAAAAATTCTGAAGTCATTTCGGGTAAAAGCCACTGGAAGCTAGCACATTTTTCCTCTGAGCAAGCCAACATTTCTTGAGGGTTTGAGGCTGATCCGGTTGAACAATAACTATGACATCAGAGAAAAGTATGTACTGTTGAAAATGTCTTGCAGGTAGGAGGATCTACATGGTTTCAGTTTGGCATGTAAATCCTCTTACAGGGCTCCCACTAAACCATGTAAATTGCTGTGTCAAAGAATAAGTGGAATACAGAGATACCACTTTGCTTGAAGGTTTACCTTCATTTAGTTAAAACAGACATTGAAGAAGGGAAGTAGAAGGAGGAAATGCCTGAGACAGACAAGTTAGCCAGGCTTTTAAAAGGACTGAATAGTTTTTCTAGAAATGTGACCATGAAATAAGGGAAATCAGACCACAGCCTAACGCTGTGGACTTGGCCAGTGACTCCTTTGCTAAAGACAACATTTTCAAAAGCAGCACATGCACCAGACTCTTGGCTCCTTGCAGTCTCTGTGACTCATTCCACTTACTGGCAGTTTGGAGAGCCTGACTGTAGCACCCCTGCCTTCAGTTAACCTTTTAGGGCAAGGGGACTAATATTTAAGTAGCATCCCTACACCAGAGAAACCCATCATGGGTGTCTGCCTCCCATATTACTGCACACATATACAAAGATATTTGGGTGCAGAAGCTGTTGGGATTTTCCAGTGGTCACACAAGTTCCTCCAAGAGTTTTATAAAGCACAGTGGGCGGCTGGGATCCTCTAGCAGCTTGAGATGGAGAAGCAATCTCTCCCCTCATCTCTGCACAGGCCTATTTACTGCACTGGCTAATAAATAGGAAAGGTCCAGGTGGGTTAGGCTTTTGAGAAAAAAAAGGGAGAAGTATTAAGAACAGAAGAAATTTGGTGAATACAAAAAGATTTATTTATATATTTAACTTCTGGAAGACTGCCAGCATGTTTGGAACTATACAGAAAGAGAACTTCATCAGGCTTTTCTCATATCTAATTACAGCTCTTTCAGGCTCACTATATACTGAATAACTGGGGGATGGAATGAACAATCTCAGGGTAGGCCTGATCTTTTTTTCTTTCAACATTTCTTAATTAATCTTAAATAGAGAAGGCAAGAATTTATTTAGTCCAGGGAAGATATCCCAGAGCAGTCACCTTTGCTCCCTCAATGCTGTACTCAGAAGCAAAGCACAAAAGAAGAGCCATAAAACAATACAGAAACTTTTGAATCTGAAATGAGACCCATTCCTCTCACAGAGGGGCTGGTAGAGGGTGTGCTCATGGAAACCACAGGCTTAGGTAAACTGGGCACTAATGGACACTTCTGACAACACAAATCAAATCTTACAATCTCCTTATCAAAAACATAGATCCCCCATTTCCTCCAAGAGCATTGTAACTCCTGATATTATGCATTGGGGAGACACTGTCAAACTGAAATGCAGGAACTGAAAGAGAGATGTCAGGGCCAGGGTAATGAATGGAGTAAGATCTCTCCCGAGGACTACATTGCTTCTTGACTTTCCATGCCTGCAAGAGTCTGGATGGTGTCAAAGGCCTTGAGCTAAAGAGACTGTTTTGTCTGACATGCTGCATGAAATATTATACCTGAAACAACCATTACAAAAAGTAATTTTAAGAGAGGCTTATGCATCCCTTTCTGTTTTAGTCAGGCAGTGATGTACCACAGAACTTGTCTGTCCACAGCATGCTATGTGAGAATATAGGCTCGTTCAAATAAAAATAGAGACACAATATAGAAATGTTTATGGTGTGGCATCAAAACTCACCCTGTTTCATGAGACAGAAAGGTAAGTGACAATATAAAAATGTATGCCTAGATACATGTACACATATATATATATAAGCTGTATGTTAATATGTATTAACATATATGGTTAGGTCTACATCTTGGGCCTCTTTGAAAAATTCAGTGAGCTGGGGGTTCTTGTGTCTGGAAATATTTTGGGAAGTGTGGAAATCTTCAAGACTAATTGGGGAAATTCAGGAGAAAAGCACTGAGGATGCTACTCAGGTGCCTTGATGGGACTTAAAAGACAGGTCTACACCAAATCTAGCAGACCTGTTCCTAGACTTCTCATATACTTTGACTGAACTGTAGATCAGTGCATGAGGATTTATAACGGGGTCTTTCCTTTTTTCTGAAATGACACATGCACAAATTCTACTTTCACTGAGTGATTGTTCTAAAGGGAAGAAAACTCTTGGCCAAGGCGGGATGTAGGAGCAGATGCTTCACATTGTCTATACATATTTAGGTGACTGCTGGCCAGAGATGCTGCACCTAAATCAACCCAATGCAGCCAAGGATTTGGTTGCAGTGATAACAGGCAGAGGAGACATTCAGGTATTGCCCTGGTGCCAGGACAGCAGAAGGGTCTTTTCTGCCCTACCACACAGAGATCTGTTCTGAAAAATCCATTTGTTTGATGAACCTGTTTGTTTCATTTGAAGCAGAGCCAGGAAGAATGAACCAGAACAGGAATTATGAACAGACAATGACAGAAAAGTGACTGTGGAAATGTGAGATATGGATGCATCAAAAGCCCTGGTTTTAGAAAGGTAATGGAAATATTGGCATTGTTTGGTTCTCTGAAAATGCCAAGCCTTTAAAGCAGTACAGACAATGCTGGCCCAACCACGTGTTCACTGTGCCTTACTCAATGTGGAAGGGACTAGTCGCTCACAAGTCAAATCTTGTGAGTCTGATGGTCAGTAAACACCTCTGGTTGAAGGCTGCATCTTTAGGATGCACAGCCACAGAGCTGTTGAGCAGTGAGCAGCATTTATGTTCATCTATTTTTTGAGAGTTCAAGGTCAGCCCTCACTAATAGCCCTAAATAAAAAGTCTTGGTTTTCTAGATAAACAAGAAATCAGGCTGAAGTCAGTGGTATCACTGTAGACAGGGACAGAGCGTCCATGGTGCAAGAGAGATGACAACATGGAGCCAGGGTGCAAACTGAACACACAGCTTGGGGCACAGCGAACATGCTTTTCATCACACCTCCAGTCTGTCAGAATAAGAAGAAAGGGTCATGCTAAAGATCACTTTGGTTTTGGACCCTGAGGTTGAATATGAGCTGCAGTACTTGAGCAGATCTCTGAAGGTACTTCTGGCAGAGAGATTAGATAATGTCTATTGCTTCCTCTGCTCCACATGCGCTCTGAATGAGATGGTGCTTTAGAATAATTAGTTCTGTATCACAGCTGAGCTTGCTCACCAAAGACAGCTCAGATCAAGATAATGGTACCTGGGTATTTTAGGCACACAAATAGGCATATCTTGCTTCTTTCCCACTTGCTGTACAATAGGTTGAGATCTTGGTTATGTGAACAGAAAGCAAGTTTGGTGTAATGTATAATAGAATGAAGGATTATGAGTTTAAAAAAACAGTTAGGAAAACATTTCAGCATTTCTTGATCACAGCATGTGGGTTATAATCCTAAGCATCTGATCAAAAGGTAAAGATCCTGAGAATCTGATATATTTTTGTTGATTTCACGGACCTTTTTTCCAATAGAACATCAGGCCTCGTCTGAGTGAACAGGTATCCTTGCAGATCATGGAGATACCACTTTATTTGTGGGGCAGAGACGACATTTTGAGCACTGCACTCTGAATTATCTTTTGTTTATTATTAAAATAGTCTACATAACCTTTAATTTAAAGGATTCTTATGGGGGAAAAATAGAAGGCAATTTTACAAGAGTTCAAACAAGAAATGAATCACGGTTTGTAATCATTAGCTGCAGGTTGTAAGTTCCCAATACTGGGCATTCTCCCAGCTACACAGTTTCATCAGCAGCAGAGCCGTTAACTTTATTATAGGTTTTTATATCACAGGCTGTCCTCCTCCAGCATTACTTTCCATTATCTTCTCTTCGAATTCCTTTTGTTATAGGTCTTCTTTGCATCACAGCCTACCAGTTAGACAGAAAGGTTTTACATAGAGGATTTCCACAGTGATTATGCTGCCACAGCATAGAGGGCTACTCCAACACTCCAACCAGAAAAGTCGGTGTTAACAATGGCTGTTCTTGTAAGGGGCACTGCTTTAAGATGACCTTTTAAGAATGAGGGGTCCAGAATTTTACATGAATCAGAGTGTGTCAAACGATGACAATGTGCTTCAAAATGACATTAATTTTAAAGCAAGAAATAAATTATAATAATCAAATTCCAGCTTATTTACAGTTAAGCTGTTAAAATTTAACAGTCTTTCATTACATAAATGCTGGTATCTTTTACCAAAACAAGAGATAGTGAAAGAACTACATCTTTTTTCACTAATCTGTTATTACATAAAACGGAAAGAATTTCAAGCCATTTTAGTGGCCTATTGGGTGGTGGTTTTTTTCGCAATACATCTACAAATTTTATTGCTGACCTGCAGTTCAAGCATTTGGTGTAATAACTTTTTTTACTGATTTCTGCTATACATTTGAAGACCTTTAACTGCCCCAGTAAAAAACATACATAGGAACTGACTGAAGCAAGACAGTCTAGCAAATATCTAATAAAAACAGAGCAGGAAATAAAATAGAAGATATCTTTTCCATCTGTAGTTGCAAAAAATCCTAACTCTCACCCAATCAGCCATATAAAAAGTTATTTTGATAGCAACAATAGCCAGTGATTTTTCACTATATTATTTGTGTTCTTGAAGCTTCAACTGAGATTTGAATGTGACTTGTTTAGGTGGTGTAGAAACTCAAGTCTTTTTTTCTCTATACCAAACAGCTTGCAATCTAGACATTTGGCTGAAGGAATTTGTTAGGATAGCTGAGGTGGCTTCCCAGGGTCAAACACTACACCAGAGTCAGAGTTGCAATGAGAAGTCTGTTTTCTTGAGTACTCGGTATTAGTGCAAGATAGCCCCTTAAAAATGCCACCTGAAAAAGTCTCAGCCCACTGGGATGCTGAAAGAGTTCTGATGTGGGTAGGTACGAGTGGAGCCTTTCCACAGTGTGGACCCTAGGAGCATGTTCCAGCCCCGTATCACATCTGTAGGCAGCTGGCAGTAGGGCAGCAGATGTTCCCCCTCCTCTTTATAGGTTAGACTTCAAATGTTTAGAGGAAAGCCCTGAGGTATACTACTTAACTGGCAGGCACCTTCAGTATGTGCAGTCCTCTGAATGAGGAAGAGCTGAAGAGTGACTTTTTACAAGGGCATGTAGAGATAGGATAATGGCTTTAAACTGGAAGAGGGTAGATTTGGATTAGGCATAAGGAAGAAATTCTTCACTGTGAGGGTGGTGAGACACAAACAGGTTGCCCAGAGAAATTGTGGCTGCCCATCTCTGTCAGTGTTCAAAGCCAGGTTGGATGGGGCTTTGAGCAGCCTGGCCTAGTGGGAGGTGTCCCCTCCTATGGGACACCTAGATGATCTTTAAAGTCTCTTCCAATCCAAACCATTCTATGATACTATGATACGTAGCCCTGAAAAACACAATTAAGAAGATTGTTGACATCTGAACAAGTGGACCCTTGGCTACGGACCTGCCTCATCTGACCACATGCATATTTAGTTCCTCCTTCATTGGTGCTGGGAAATAAATAGGTTGACACTGTTGGTGGTGCACATCAAATAAATGTCTTCACATATCTACAGTAAAAAGAGGCAGCCCTCGCCCTGTGCACAGCTCGCTGTCTGCGCTTCTGATGTTACACAGAAGTTTGCACGTTTGAGGAGGTGGCGTGTGTTGCCTGTGAGTGACACAAGAGCAGTGAAATAAGCACTGGGTTACAGAGCGCAGCAGACTCCAGGCTCAGGCTTTCACATCTTCAAGCTTCTCCCAATGCATCACAATATGGGAGCAGTCTTTGGCCATGCTGGAAGACACTGATAATACAAACATACCCCTTGGCACTCTTGTTTTTGTAAGACAGCAGAACCTCTGTTTTGCATGCTTTTTCTTCAGCAATTTCTTAATGATCTGAGTAGACTGGAAATAACAGCTTTTCGAGATTAATGCAGTCTCTAGCATCTTCTGGTGTCACTGCCACATGTTAAGACTGTATCAGGCACTTCTTCTGACCATTAAAGAAATATATATATTTTTCTGTGCCTGTGTCATTAAGCTGCTTTAAAGTCCTGAGTAACTTCCGGCCACAGCACACTTTAGCAGATATTTGCTGCTGCAGTTCCAGGAAAAGGAAATATCTTTTTGCTTTTAGTGAGGGAAAGTTACAATGAGGGTCAGGAATGAAGAGTAATTTTTGTCTTTTATAATAATTTGTTGAACTGAGTCGGTTACCTATTTTCTCTTTGTCCACTTATCTGTGAAATGGGAATGATTTTCTACCTCATCAGGATATTTGAGACTTGGTTAATTGCTTGTAAGCTGATTTGGTAGTCTGTCAGTGCAGAGTCTTCAACAAACAGTAAAATTTATTGCTCTCAGAGCTATTCATTTTTTTCTTACTCTCAACATTTAATCATCTTGATGTAAAAGTAACACTTGTAAATAACAACCACCAGCAATTATTTTGTGATAACATGCTATTTACAAAAAAACCCCTCTGCCTCATTGATTTTGCAAGCCTGTTTTGTGGTTTTAAATCTTGGTTGTTTTTCCATTACTTTAACATCTCCCTTTACATGTTTTTCTTCAGAGACAGTTGCTGTCCTTCCGATTTCTCCCTCTCTACATCAGCCAATTTGTTGAAAGGGTATAAGCTTTCAATTCTCTGATTCCTTTCTTCAGGGGCGCAACCCTTGACCTCCTCTGAGCTTGTAACCCTCATCAAAATCTTGTCTTTAATTAGCAGATAGGATAACATATACACTGAGTTACTCCAAATTCTTAGTTCTTTACAGCCCCTGCAGATCATATTTATCACGCTTCCCATTTGGGGGAGGAACCACATTGATTTTTCAGCAGACACAGCTGTCTGCTTTCTCAGTATCTCAGTTTGCATTACCTCTTCCCACACAGCCAAGGGTATCCAAAACTCTTTGGACTGTTCTTCTTAGTGGCAGTTTCTTGCATCACAATGTTTTTCAGACGATTTGGATGTTCAGACTGAGGGTAAATGATACTGCGGCTGCTGAGCTGAGTTATGATAGCAATGATGACGTTGTGTTCAGGGTAGGATTACTCTAAGAATTTAACTCCAGACTTTGTGGCCTTTAAAACAGTGTTAATATGCACTTGGCAGAAAACTCAGAGACCTCGTGGCTGGCCCTTCCCCAAACAGAAGCCATCTTCAACTCTGAATGCATGTAATGAAGCACTAGACTAAAGCACTATTCAGGCTCAAGCAATATCTAATCTGATCTTGAAAGGAACGAGCTAGAGCAGGCTCTCAAAGGAACCTTCCTCCCACTGCTATTACATTAGTGATGGTGGATAATCAGGATCTGAAAGTGGTGGAACAGCTGTGAGTGGGTCTGGTAAAACCCAACCAGATTCTGAAATTAAAAAAGAGAGGGAAAAATAAAAATGTTTCTCAGAAGGATTGGGCTGAGATAAAAAATAAGTCTTAAAATTAATTCTGTGGTCTGTGCTCTCCAGGAGGAGAGCGATGTTCAGCATGGGAGAAAAAGCTTTCTGGGAAGATGTGTACAGAAACTAAACTTGTCACATCTGAAGAGAGAGCAAATTTTAAAGAGTTGAATAGAAAAGGAGATAACATGCAAAACGCATTACCAGGATGCCAAACTTGCCCGATGTTTTCCTTTGATGAGGAAAATGTGAACAATTTAATTCATATGGTCTTTGGTAACTCAGTAAGACAATGATAACACAAGGGAATTAATTAGTTAAAATGGAAAATAAGGGTACTCTTGCAAAAATAATCATGAGAAAGAAAATAGCTAAAACTGTATTGACAAGAGGAAGGTCAGTACCGGAACTGGGTTTGATACAGAACCTAGGCTTCTGCTCATAGAGTTTGCCAGTGACACACAGGAGACCTGCTCAGCAAAAGAGAACCAGAGTGGGAGGAGAGGAGTGAGATGGAGATTAGAAGTGTGAAGTGGACTCCATGAGAAAGAACAGCAAAAGAGGAATATACATATGCTTTGGTAACCCCAAAGAGATCTCCAGGCCAGCAAATGACAGCTGCTTTTGTCTGCTAGGATGATTGGGGAATGGAAAGTCTATCTTAAAAGAAGAGACTAAAAGAAGTTAACTTAACTTTTGGAAAGGGCAAGGTTGAGTGTTTACAGCCTTGGCTGATGCCAAGAAAAGCCATGGATGCTCAGTACTTCTCCCTGTAGAAGTGGAATGGGAAAGAAGCCTCTACTGCAACAAAACTCTGTCTCACTTGCAGTTAGCCAGGATCCCCGTCTCAGGATACCAACTTTAAAATTTATGTACTTTTGTGACATTGGACCAAGCATCTAAGAAAAGGAGCAGTAACTCAATATGAAGCTGGTATTTTTATGAGGTACAGTCAGCTTTGTCTCTCACTTATTTACTTCTAGGTAAGCCCCCAATAATCCTAAGAAAAGGTAGTTTCAGTCATGAAATGGACTTCTAGACTTGCAAAAGTGGCAGACCAGACAGCATGCCCCTCTGCCTGCTGCAGCACAATCTACCAGAGGGAACATAATCTATAGGTTAGCTGAAAGTACAGATTTCAAGGGCTATCTGCATCACTAAATTATTATAAGCCTAAAAATGGTATTCAGGTAATTCAGTCCCTTCAGATGCTCATTGCCTTGAGTTCTAATGGAGACTGAGGTGTCATCTTCATGTGTGATGGTGTTCATAAGTTAGCCGCTTCAGCTTGTACATGGAGAAAGCTACTGATGTCTAGTGCCATAAAATAACAACGTAGAATGGAAAAGGTGGTGGTTTCCACAAACTACATATTTGGGAAAACTGCATAGAAACAAAGATGGAGATTTTCTCTTTTCTTGCACATTCATTTTAGCTTGACCTAAATTGGTAATTAATGTAAATTTTTTCAGTGAAAATGGATTATGGATATTCTTTCCCTTATCAGGTTTCAGACTAGCAAATCCTTAATCCCTGCAATAAACTTCCTCTCTAAGACATGCCCTGGTTTGTTTGGGTTTTTTTACCTTTTATGGAAGACAGCTATTTCTTTTCCCATTTATCAGTCATTTATCTTCTTCACATTCTGAATAAATTTGTATATGGTCTTGGCCAGACCTAAGCGAATAATGAATTTCTGTGTTCACAGAGGTTAAGCTATCATCAGCCAGTGTTTAAGTGGCACAAGCAGTTCATCATTTGTCCTGCTTTAACCATGTTGGTTGCATTGCGTTATGCAACATGGTATGTTATTTCAAGATGAGGTAGATCATACATTACAAAATGTTATCCAAAAGGCTTTATAAGGAAAGCAAATGCAGCAGCAGAAGACAGTGCAAATACCATAAACCCCCACTTTCCCAAACCATCTGGCAGGGATGGCAGTAGGTGGCAATGAAAGGCCCCTCTGCTCTGGGATATCCTATTGGCTGAACAGCAATAAAATATTTGCAGGTTTGCCACATTCAGTGAACTTCAGAATAGGTGCAGCCCCATTCTGTGGATAATCCTGCACAGCTCTGAAGGATGAGACTTGTGAGCCCCACAGGGGGCTCACAGAGGAGTTAATTGACTTCTGCCAATTAACAAAACCTTTTTAACTGAACTTTAGTAAAGTCAAAATGATGCTAGTGTATGAAAAAGTGACATTTCCCAGCCTTTAGTAACCAAACCAAGTCAATGGGCTATTTATATTGATATCCAGTATGCAACATCAGTCGACAGGGAAAGGGACGGTAACGAAAGAGAAGGTAATTATATGCTATGAGACAATAATCTCTCTTTTAACCTCACAGCCTTACCAGAAAGTCATCCTTTTTATTCCATGACCTAAGATTAAGTGAGCAATCATGTTCATAATTTATCTTCATTGTAGTAACTTCAGATTCTCTACTTGTGCCTATATATGTCACATCTTCTTCAATCCCCTTCTCATTTTGGATTTGTGTCATCATTAATTAAAACCCAACATTTAATTATTAAAATATCATCCTGATCCTAAGCATAATTAATTTTTACACCTCTTGCAATGAAAAAAACCAGGAATTATACATTATTTGGTTTTCTTTCAAACTCCACAGATTTTAAGTGGATGAAGTCCCTATCTGTTTGTTCCAACCCTGCTGGCAGTGAATGCTACAGGGTATTCTGCAAACCCAATAGTTTCTATTTTCCCTTTTATTTCAATTAAGTGTGCTGCCTTTGAATTTCAGCCTTTGCTTCCTATTCTCTGACCTCTGAACATGATTAGCCCATACCCTGAATCATCTGACACAGCAGGCAGCATCCCAGAGGGTCACTGCTTTGTCATCAGAGAATAAGCCAGGCTTTAAAAAATTCTGGTTCTCAAATTGAAATCCATGTTTGAATGCGCTTTCATCCTAACCTAAAAACACACAGAGCTCTACCAGTCCTTTCTGCACTCTTGGCCAGAACAACAAAGAGGACTGCAATTTGATGAAAACATACATAAGGCTCAATGGAAAATGAAAGCAATGAAGATACATCTGGAACTCTCTTCCAAAAAAATCTAACCGAGTTGAAAAAATAGTAGCATTTCCCGAAACATGGGGTGTCTAATCTAGATTGATATGGAGTTTTTGAAATTAGACTTGAAAAGCACCTGTGCTAGAAATGTGAGCTTTTTAGGAGACAGCCACAGTAATTTTAAACTGTAGAGATCAGAGTCCAATCCCTTGTTTTGTCATAGGCCCTGCTGGTGATCTCTGAGAAGCCTAAGCAGTACTCAGACAACAAATCTCCTTCTCTGGGTTTCAGTCACCTGTCAGTAATGTGGAGATAGCAATACTTCACCCTGCAGTCAGGTCTGCTAGGCTCTGCAGAGCAAGACCTGCCTCTCACTATGAATGTAGGTTGCTTTCAGCATGTTACTGGTGTTGGTTATGGTATGCTGGTGCTGGGGTGATGTCAAACAACAGCATCACATGCTAAACTCATATCAAGAATCCTAGCAGCTATGCTTCTCCATGCACAGGATTTTGATGGTTGTTCAGACAGAGTGTCTGGAGCCTTGGTGGGAAACCAAATCAACTTCCCTTAACCACCTACCCCAACCGCCATATTAGTTAAATGCAGCAAGTCATCAGTCCAGCAAATGCAAGATGTATTCCTGGGAGCAAGCAACATACTATGAAAGTGTAGTTTTTCTTGTTTGTACAAGTTTCAGGCACTGACGTAGGGACAATGTGGTTAATGTGTGAATACAGAGGATTTTCTGGGAGGAAGATAATGGGGTAAGAGAAATGTCAATGAATACATATATCTGTTGACAGAAATGTATAGGGAGGGAATTTCCTTCCTTTATGTCTCTAAACTGGTTTTATTGATTTCATCTATCTTTATCACAACAGCAAAAATAGAACATCTGATAAAATGATACCACTTAGAAACTGAAGGTGGCTATTTGTTCTGATCCACTGTCCAGGACTACATTACCATGCCAGTTTCTTCAAATATGACTGCAATTAACAATCTATTCCAATGACAAAGTCACCGATTATCAGTATAGCTCTGAAAAAAAAAACCCAAAACAAAACCCACAACCCTTTTTTTCTGCTTCTAGAACAAAATGATGTAAAGCCTTCCAGTGGTAACTTGTCCTAGCCATAAACAGAGGTAGAAGACAATTGCCAATAATTGACCTCATACAGGAAATGCAAGCTTCTGTTTCTTCTTTAAGAATGCATTTATATAAAAACCTTAGAGCAATTTTGAAAAACAGATAAAACTTTCTGATGAGCTGAATATCAAACTTACATGTGCCAAGAGTAATATGTTTAAATGACGTCCCTACCCATGGCAAGGAGGTTGTAACTAGATGATCTTTAGGTCGTTTCCAACCCTAACTATTCTATGATTCTATGATTCCATGAGAAGCAGCTTTGGATGAGAACCATTTTTATGGGCTGATTTTATGTGGTGTTTGGGCTATCTATCTGAGACTTTCACAAACCACCTTGGAAACATCAAATGTCAACAAACACTGCATTTTTTTTCCTCTGAATGACCCTGCTAGTATTTTCCAGGTCTGCCCTTAAATCTGGCATCTTGGTCTCCAAATAGGGTTGACCCTGGCTTTCAAATTAGTAGCTTGTGTAGGCTTCACCTTCTTTCCTGAAGGGTTAAGTGGACTGACCATATTCTTGGCATAATGAAGAGAGAGAATGAATGGGGATAGATGAATGAATGAACTAACGAGTGAATGGAGCAGCTTATCTGCTCGTACTCCAGTCTGTTTAAAGAGAAGGTTGTCGTTTTAATCATTCAGGAAATCCTTTTCATAAGGGAGTCCCTACTACCAATCTTTTTCTGGTGCTTTGCTTCTCCTGTCTGGGTCTACCCAGATAAACTCAGAATACCTATCCAGCTGCGACATGGAAGTGACTTTGTCGCTCAAGTTAAATAAAGAGCCCACAGCACCATCACTAAGAAAGAGTCAAACAGAAAGTATTTAACTAAAGTGATGAGGTAGAGCATTACACTTACATTTCCATGAGGAAATCAGCAGTCAAATATAGTACATAGCAGATCTTTTCTAAACCCTGATATATCTGCCTAAATTAAAGAATATAAAAGAAAACCAAATCCAGGTGTACCTCAGTTTTATTCTTTTCTCCTACATTAATTGTAATTACAGGAAAATTACAAGCTGTGAAATATTTTGCTGAGCTCACAAACACCTCTTTGTTCTCTTTTTTTTCCACCTCTGGGAGATGATGAATGGAAGTGGGTAATGCCGCACTTCAGGCAAGTGAATAAAAGGTGTGGAAGGAGTCATACCCCTAGGTGGATGCGGAGGAGAGAGTCAGAGACAAGCTGCAACAGCCCTGCACTCTGCTTTGGAGCGTATTATCCTAGTTTGAATAGCTGGATGTATTGCGTCAAGCCCTGTGGTCAGCTGCAACTGAGATATACATTCCACAGCAAAGACTGCTGACGTAATGCCTTTTCATCCCCCCATCCCTGTCCCCCCTCCCAGCTTCCCTTCCCCTACGGTGCTATTGCCCTTGGTGTTTGGT